>JADZMA010000238.1:0-40105 GCA_020796225.1 Arion vulgaris
CTTAAATTTTATTCTTATCTTAAATTATGATTTTATTTTAAAATTTACTTATCAAAATTATGATTCTTATCTTAAATTCTGATTCTTATCTTAAATTCTGATTCTTATCTTAAATTCTGATTATTATCTTAAATTCTGATTCTTATCTTAAATTCTGATTCTTATTTTAAATTCTGATTCTTATCTTGAATTCTGATTCTTATCTTAAAAGTGGAAATGGAAAAAAATTGATTTATGAGCGGATATCGTTTATTGATAGATCAACATTCTTCAGTGTTTCGTATCTCTACCTTTCGAGATATGATGGGGCTATATATATATCATTCTGTGGACCATATGAGAAAAACAAAATATATATATATATATATATATATATATATATATATATATATATATATATAAATACAAGAAAACTGCCTGATACTACACATATAATGACACAATTGAAGTACTGTGACATATAAAGATAGACGAAAGGTTATAGGATAACATTATGAAATGAGGCATTCGGGTAAAAGGACAAGAGGAAGACCATGAAGAAATGCTTGCAGCATGTAACTGATTCTTTGAGCATGACAGATGTAGAGGTCTGACCTATAAAAGACAGAAATTACAAAGAATGTTAGGTCGTAAAGTTCTGCTCTGTAAATGCTATTTGATGATAACGATGAGACATCATTGTATCAATGAAACGTATACATGATCTTGTGATGATACAAGTATATCGCACTTCTGGTGATAAGCTGAAGCTTACTTTATATTATTCAGAGACGTCAACAGTTGATGGCGACAGTAAACTAACGATTGATTTACTTTGACATTCACATTTCTTCTAGTTGGACTAGACATTAGATGTACAACACGTGGAGAGTAATTAACTGACGAGTTAGGAAGCATTAGACAATTAACCGTTTACCATCTGTTCTGGATAGTAGTATACCTGGCAACATCTACATGAAGTGTTACAACTACACATCTACATGAAGTGTTACAACTACACATCTACATGAAGTGTTACAACTACACATCTACATGAAGTGTTACAACTACACATCACGAGAACCTAGCAATTGGTGAACTACACATCTACATGAAGTATTACAACTACACATCTACATGAAGTGTTACAACTACACATCACGGAACCTAGCAATTGTGAACTACACATCCAGGACACTAGATAATGTATATATATAAGATATAGAAAAAATAGAGGAAGAGAGAGGGAGAGAGAAATGAGAAAGAAGAAAAGAAAGAGAAGAGGACGAGCGAGAGACAGGGAGAGACAGTAATTAAGAAAGAAATGTTGATACGAGATATATTGTTAAATTACTGTTTAGATTTTCTCTATTAGAATTCGTGTGACCACAGTTCTCAAATACAATCGTAAATATATGTTTATCAAGAAAGAATTACGCGTTTACACATGAGTAGAAAAGGAATCGGCTCAAATCTGCTAGTACATATTTCAAGTGTGTTGTTACTGTCAAGGAGACTGAGTTCAAAATTCATGATGACTTAAAGTTTATGTGTGTAACATATTCAGTGTGAGATTACGTCACATTTCTACTTGGTAATTATACTTCGCACGTGAATCACGTGTAGTTCACCAATTGCTAGGCTCATAATGTTTGATTTCGTTGGTACAACATACATTTGATTGATAAGAAGTTGATGATGTACGGGCACATCATCTATATGAAGTACATATTTATTTTTGTTAATATGTTGATCAATAGTCTACCAAGTTGTAATTCGAATATGACAGAAACAACGAATAGTTGACATCTTTTATAACAGATAATACCATGAACATTCATTATACTTTTCTTTGCGTTCTCCTCATTCATTATACAATTTGTTGTTATCTATCTGTTCTCTAATCCTGTTGGTCTGTCAGCGTCAGGTGGAAGAAAGGAGACACCTGGAGCGGTCCTCTCTATGAACATTGTTTTTCTGTCTCTTCTCCAATCCTGGTTTGCCTCCTCACGGCTTCAGGTTCTCTTCTCAATCCTGGTATTGCTCCTCACGGCTTCAGGTTCTCTTCTCCAATCCTGGTTTGCCTCCTCACGGCTTCAGGTTCTCTTCTCCAATCCTGGTTTGCCTCCTCACGGCTTCAGGTTCTCTTCTCCAATCCTGGTTTGCCTCTCCGGCTTCAGGTTCTCTTCTCCAATCCTGGTTTGCCTCCTCACGGCTTCAGGTTCTCTTCTCCAATCCTGGTTTGCCTCCTCACGGCTTCAGGTTCTCTTCTCCAATCCTGGTTTGCCTCCTCACGGCTTCAGGTTCTCTTCTCCAATCCTGGTTTGCCTCCTCACGGCTTCCAGGTACAAATAGTTTTCTAGCACGGCCTTTTGTGTATGCTTCATAAGTAGTGTCTTTTGTCGCCTCTGTTATCTCTAAGGTAAACCTTTTGCGTGGTCATCCTTTTGCTTTGTATCCATTGTATCAGTGCAACATTGCTCTCTGTGGTATACTGCCTGTTGGTAAACTACTTATGCTATTAGGAAAACAAAACAAATTTGTAAATTGATAAAGATACCTATGCAATGTGCTCCTGTGTAGTTCTCATTACAGGTGCATATTCCATTTATGTTGTCATGAGGTTGCACAGCCACTAGAACATTTTAACATACATTGTGATCCGAAAGTGCCAGCAGGACATGCTACAATCAACAAAGAAGCATATCATGTTAGCATTTGTCTCTAGCACATACTAGGAGTATGTCAGTATGTGTCCGTGCTGAATGTGACGCAGTGTACATAGTTATATCTCGTGTAATGTGGTAATGATGTGAGGTGTTAGAGCATTACTATGTGAGATAGTCACATTATGTCATTGCTGTTTATTATTGTTAGTGATATCACCAAGACAGTACTAGATACATGTGTCACACACATCAGACTTGATATGAACATATTATTTGAATACAGTTAATTTGCCCTATTCATGTATCAACACATTAGGTAATATTATGCCTGCAGCATGTGTAGCAATGGCTCTAGGCCCTCTCATTTCGATTCCCTTAAATAAAAACGTAGCGAACATATGTCGAATTTACGGAATCGTGCACGACAACAGTACAAGACTCATCGCTGTGGTGTCACGTGACTGTCACAAGCCAGATGATCAACATGAAATTGCGCTAAATAAATTATTGTCAGTGAAATCGTAGAACAAACGATTCTGCAAGGGACACATATAAAGAATGCAGTACAACATACAACATTTCCTTATATGTAAAGAATTGCAGTACAGGATATAACATCTGATTATATATAAAGACTGCAGTACAACATATAACATTTGCATATATACAAGATCTAGAATTCAGTGAGTTTATCAAGACTAAGGACAAAGTCGAAACTTTGAAAAGAAAGATGCATATGTTAATTTATGTTTGCCGGCGACGCAGCCTACACTGGGATTTCGGAAGAACATAAGCTGCACAGACGCGATATTCGCCATCAGGCAGTTAGTGGTAAGGACTATCGAATGCGACAAACACCTGCAAGTTGCTTTTGTAGACCAGGAAAAAGTGTTCGACCGCGTAGACAGACACAAGCTGTGGAAAGTAGTATCAACTTATGACTGTTTAATGACCACCTACTAAATCTATGCAAGAGCCTTTATTTAAGCAGAAAGTGTTTGATTCGAACAAACACATGAATATCAGAATAAATCAACTTATGGTCAGTAGTAAGACAAGCATGCGTACTATCTCCGCTGCAGTTATCACAAATAATGTTCAAATCTGTAAAACAGCTAACACCCAGCGAAGGAAAGAATCTTGGGAAACTCTTAACCACATTTCTTTTTGCAGACGATCATGCAATTATATCAACGACAGAAGAACAGATACAACAACAACACATTAACAGACTCCAGTTAACATCCAACCAATACAATATGAGAATAAACATCGACAAAACCGAAGTAATGGCATTCGCTAAGGAGGAAATCGCTACCAATATCTCCATCGACAAATCGTCCATTAAAACAAGTCAAAGACTTTACATATCTAAGGAGCATTTTTTAGTAAACGGAAGAATAACTACTGAAATCCAACTACAGATGCAACAAAGCAAATCAAATGATAGGACAAATGGCGCCTATTTTAGAGAGAAAACGTGTCACTATGAAGCCATAAAGAGCAATGTTCAACACAATCTTTCTCCTACATTATGCTCAGCGCCACGCATGGACACTGACATCAAAGGATAGAAGAAAACTAGTCACGATAGAGATGAAGTGTCTACGCAGAATGATGGGGGTAACAAGAAGAGACCGGTTGAGAAATGAAAACATCAGGACAAAAGTGGGTACAACCCCAGTACTAGACTTCATCAAGAAACAACAAATTAAGTGGTTCGTCACGTAGACAGATTACCAACAGACAGTGCACATCAAAGAGCGATGATCAAGAAACAACAAATTAAGTGGTTCGTCACGTAGACAGATTACCAACAGACAGTGCACATCAAAAAAGCGATGATCAAGAAACAACAAATTAAGTGGTTCGTCACGTAGACAGATGACCAACAGACGGTGCACATCAAAGAGCGATGATCAAGAAACAACAAATTAAATGGTTCGTCCACGTAGACAGATTACCAACAGACGGTGCACATCAAAGAGCGATGATCAAGAAACAACAAATTAAGTGGTTCGTCACGTAGACAGATTACCAACAGACAGTGCACATCAAAGAGCGATGATCAAGAAACAACAAATTAAGTGGTTCGTCACGTAGACAGATGACCAACAGACGGTGCACATCAAAGAGCGATGATCAAGAAACAACAAATTAAGTGGTTCGTCCACGTAGACAGATGACCAACAGACGGTGCACATCAAAGAGCGATGATCAGAAACAAAAAATTAAGTGGTTCGTCCACGAGACAGATGACCAACAGACGGTGCACCTCAAAGAGCGATGATCAAGAAACAACAAATTAAGTGGTTCGTCCACGTAGACAGATGACCAACAGACGGTGCACATCAAAGAGCGATGTTGCTACGATACAAATAATACAACGCAAAATACCGGCTACACTAGAGATGGACCTGAGAGATAACAGAGACAACGTAGAACACTTTATGAAGCGCAAACAAAATCACGTTCTAGAAATCGCTTCTAATCCATATGCTGTTAGGCAAAACTGGATTGGAGAAAAAGAAAAGAAAGCAGCTAAGCAAGCCTAGACTTGAATATAATTCAGCTACATAATCAGATACCTAAGCAAGAGCCTAGACTTGAATATACTTCAGCTACATAATCAGATACATAAGCAAGAGCTTAGACTTGAATATAATTCAGCTACATAATCAGATACCTAAGCAAGAGCCTAGACTTGAATATAATTCAGCTACATAATCAGATACCTAAGCAAGAGCCTAGACTTGAATATAATTCAGCTACATAATCAGATACCTAAGCAAGAGCCTAGACTTGAATATAATTCAGCTACATAATCAGATACCTAAGCAAGAGCCTAGACTTGAATATAATTCAGCTACATAATCAGATACCTAAGCAAGAGCCTAGACTTGAATATAATTCAGCTACAAATCAGATACCTAAGCAAGAGCCTAGACTTGAATATAATTCAGCTACATAATCAGATACCTAGCAGAGCCTGACTTGAATATAATTCACTACATAATCAGATACATAAGCAAGAGCCTAGACTTGAATATAATTCATCTACATAATCAGATACCTAAGCAAGAGCCTAGACTTGAATATAATTCAACTACATAATCAGATACCTAAGCAAGAGCCTAGACTTGAATATAATTCAGCTACATAATCAGATACCTAAGCAAGAGCCTAGACTTGAATATAATTCAGCTACATAATCAGATACCTAAGCAAGAGCTTAGACTTGAATATAATTCAGCTACATAATCAGATACCTAATCAAGAGCCTAGACTTGAATATCATTCAGCTACATAATCAGATACCTAAGCAAGAGCCTAGACTTGAATATAATTCAGCTACATAATCAGATACCTAAGCAAGAGCCTAGACTTGAATATAATTCAGCTACATAATCAGATACCTAAGCAAGAGCCTAGACTTGAATATAATTCAGCTACATAATCAGATACTAAGCAAGAGCCTAGACTTGAATATAATTCAGCTACATAATCAGATACCTAAGCAAGAGCCTAGACTTGAATATAATTCAGCTACATAATCAGATACCTAAGCAAGAGCCTAGACTTGAATATAATTCAGCTACATAATCAGATACCTAAGCAAGAGCCTAGACTGAACATAATTCACTACACAATCAGATACCTAAGCAAGAGCCTAGACTCGAATATAATTCAGCTACACAATCAGATACCTAAGCAAGAGCCTAGACTTGAATATAATGCAGCTACATAATCAGATACCTAAGCAAGAGCCTAGACTTGAATATAATTCAGCTACATAATCAGATACATAAGCAAGAGCCTAGACTTGAATATAATTCAACTACATAATCAGATACCTAAGCAAGAGCCTAGACTTGAATATAATTCAGCTACATAATCAGATACCTAAGCAAGAGCTTAGACTTGAATATAATTCAGCTACATAATCAGATACATAAGCAAGAGCCTAGACTTGAATATAATTCAGCTACATAATCAGATACCTAAGCAAGAGCCTAGACTTGAATATAATTCAGCTACATAATCAGAAAATACAAGAGCTAGACTTGAATATAATTCAGCTTCATAATGATCCCTAAGAAAGGCTAGACTTGAATATAATTAGTTACATAATTCAGCTCAATTGAAACAGCCCAAACGTTTAGTTACTTGAAATATTATATCAGCTCAGGGGGGGGTCAAGTCGCTAGGGACAATATTTTTGTGATATTTTACCATTTGGATTAATAGTCAAATCCCTCTGTATGTTTCACATTCTCTTTTATTGCCTCTGTTTCTCTGTATGTTTCACATTCTCTTTATTGCCTCTGTTGTTTCTCTGCATGTTTCACATTCTCATTCTGTTGTTCCATAATGCGACTATTACTTATTTGTGTCCGTGATCAGGAACGTTTCTTTCTGTTCATGCAGCAGGGAATATTCTGTTTAACCATTTGACACTTATTTCTGTGAATGCTTTAATTGCTTCGTTTGGTATGACATCTACACCTGGAAATTTGGGCTGCTTTAGGCAGTTTTAATATTTTTTGGATCAATATATCTGGCTCTGTTGTTTCATTTTCCATTGTTGTGTGTATAGATATTATGTTATTATATTAGGAATGTCAAGTTCTTTCAAACATTCCTTCCATCTTGTCATTCTATCTTGTCTGTTGACTATTGGTGTTCCTTATTTACTGTTTATGATAGTGGACGGGTTGTAGATACCGCACTAACACAACATTATAACTGCAACATGATGTATTCATTGCAGCTATAGCGCAGACAAGAAAAATAGTATACACATATTGCCACGGAATCAAAATAACGTCAATCACGGTCATTGTTTGTTTGTATTCCAGCACTGTTTGTATGCATACTCAAGAGATATCTGCTGGAAAACACATGGTGTACAGAATGGACATTTGCAAGACATATCTGCTGGAAAACACAGAGTGTATAGAATGGACATCTTCTTCTTCTTCTTTGCGTTCGTTCTTTACGACCAATTTGAATCACTCTTTGTGATATGTTTGATCTTTGCCAAGAACGTGTATACGTTGCACATTGGTTTGGTAGGCCCTAAACGCATATAGCCGTCCATCGCAAGCGATGATGACAACAATCTCAGACGTGTGCTTTGCGCCTCTCTGGTGTGCGGAGGTGACTGTAGAGTCCAATCCTAGAACAGAATCCCCGACCATAGGTGGGGCATACATGATCAGGGTTAGACATGTGCGTGTTGTGTGCTCTGTCTTTTCGCGCCCTGCTCGTTTTCTCTGTGACTCAACAATACGATGATTCTCAGCTATTCGGTTCCTCTTTTGTTGTTACAGCGCCACATTTGGCGATCTTGCGCAAGGATTCCCAGCACGTATTGTCTATATCAAAGCATTTCAGAGACACTTTAAGAGTGTTTTAAAGCGTTTTTTCTGTCCACCAGCTAACGTCTGCCCCCTTCAAGCTCGCCATACATCAATTGTTTTGGGATGCGTTTATAAGGCATCCGAGCAACGTGACCGACCCATCTCACTTGGGCCTTCTGCAACAGGTGTGGACGCTTGGGATCTTTGCTCTTGTGAGGACTTCGCTGTCTGGAATTTTGTCCTGCCAGTTTATTTTTAGTATTCTGCGTAGACAGCTTGTGTGAAATGGTTTAATTTTCTTGCGTGTCTGCTATACACTGTCCATGTCTCGCTTGCGTACAGCAGCGTGGTTAGCACTATGGCCTGGTAAACTTTCAGCTTTGTGACTATGCTTATCCCTTCCGTTCCCACACAGTGACACGTAACCTTCCGAACGCAGCACTGGCTTTTGATATCCTATTGTGGACCTCAGAATCTATGTTTGCCGATCTGGATAGGAGGCTGCCAAGATAAGCAAAGTGTCCGTTGACTGGAGACGCTGGTGTTTAATGTTGATGACTGGATCGTAATACTGTTCTCTAGGGGCGGGCTGGAACATGACCTCTGTTTTTGGTGTTAATGGTGAGGACAAACCTATCACAGGCCATTGAGAACTTGTCCATGTAAGTCTGCATTTCTTCCTCAGAGTTGGTAGCGAGGACGCAGTCATCATCAAACAACAGGTTTGAGATAGTTGATTCTTTTACCTTGGTGGAGGATTTTAACCTCCGAAGATTGAATAGTTTACCGTCTGTCCTGTATCTAATCTTTACCCCATGTTCGTCGCCTTCCCAAAAGACATCCGTGAGCATGGCAGCAAACATCATGCTGAAGAGTGTTGGGGCCAGTACACAGCCCTGTTTGACGCCGTTGGTGACATGGAAGGCTTCCGACAGCCCTTCATCAAGTCACGTGCCATCATGCCCTCGTGAAACTGTTGGACGATCTTGATGAATTTCACGCATAGACTTCTACACGCTTAGGACACATGCATCCGATTTCAGCCAAACCTCTATAGTCGCCTCTTACGACATGCATGGCAGGTAACAGTGGTTCTATTCTTTACACCCCAAATTTGGGCCCCTGTAACCACTCGGGCGTAATGGACATTGATAAGACATATCTGCTGGCAGTGCCGGATTAGGCAGCGCGGGCCTGTAGCAAATTTTAGCACGGGGCCCTAGGTTTTGTATGATAATAAATAATAAAACACAACTTTACAAACAAACTTGTCTCGATTTAATGTGATCAAATTTAGAGATAATACTAGACAAATCAATTTCTATAAGTCAATTACATTCAATGTTCATTAGGTGATATTATTTAGATGATCTTGTTCCATCGTGTTCCTGAACTCACTTTTATACGCTTCAATGTTGAAAAACTGCTGTAAAACTATTTGATTGGCAAAACACATAATCACAAAGTACTGTAGTTTTACAAATTACAGAAACAATGACAACATACAGCAACATTTCGACCAACAAGGCCTTTATCAAACAAACGAACAACAGGAGTGATGAATTTTTTATCAATAATTATAATGCATACACTAAACGTTGTTTTTCATCATGTTAGCAACTTGTATTAGAATATGTTCTGTAGTTTTATTTCGTGAATTGTTAAAAGACAACCCTATGTTCTGGTGGGTCTCCCGTCATAGCTTTGACACGACAGTTTTGATATCAATGCCATTTTCTTTAAAACATCAAGTAAACTTTGGGCGAGTTGTAACAGTATGACCTTCCATATCCAAGAACTTACAAACCTTTCCAATGGTTTAGATGGTAACACATAGCGCACTATTACAGTGAGCTGGTCCACATGCGAAATGTCTGGAGTAGAGTCCAGTGATACGGAATAGTACTGCATCTCTTAATTTCGCAAACTTATATGATCCAGTAAGCTTAATGCAATTAGATGGATAAATTCCAGCACATGTTTTTGATAAGTATGATGTATGTCCCTTTCCTTTATTTGTATAAGTATTTATTTATGCTGAGCCAGAACAATAAATAACATAAATAAGAAAAATGAAAGGGGATATTTTGCCCACCTCCCAACATTAGTTCCTTGTTTATGACTAGTGACAGCTTAGACATCCATGACTAGTGACATCTAGACATCCATGTCGATGGCACTAAAATAAACCAAGTGAAAACATTTCACAGGCAGCTAAGAAACAAATGATCAACAGCATTTTATACCTACTTTGTGTTACCAGAGCCAAACATGGACATTGAGCAAAGCGCAGTCACAAGAAATAACTACATGTGAAATGCGTTGCCTGAGAAAAGTTACCAACAACACAAGAAAGACAGAATCACTAACATCAGCATAAGAAAGAAGGTTGGCACAAAACCATGCTTGAATTACATTGAGAAAAAGAATGAAGTGGTTTGGCCACTTAATAAGAATGCATCCACACTCCACAGTATACAGAGTCTTCTACAACAGAACATCAGGAAGAAGGCAAGAGAAGACTACGGAAAAGATGTTTAGATGACGTAGCAGAATCATGTGAAAGAGCAAAGATAACAATCACACAAGCCACCAGAACAGCGCAAGACAAAAACAGAAAACCACGACACTGGGCAACAACCCGGTAGCAGTGTGACGACAAAAGAAGAAGAAGAAGACAGCAGCTCTGTCACATAGGACAGGGGCCCCCAGAAGCGCGGGGCCCGTAGCATTTACTTCTGCTACTAGACTAATCCGGCGCTGTCTCTGGACAACACAAAGTGTAAAGAATGGACATTGATAAGACATACTAAGTAGCAGACATGCAAAAATAGAGTGAATCATATAACCATTTTATAAACAATACAAAGTAATACTATAGTTCGTTCAAAAATTCGTGATCACATTAAGGTTTAATTTGTACGAAATCTATCTGATGGATACAAGTAATTTTTGCATGCAGTCTTATATAACTCACGACGTTACGAATCCATGTTTAACTAATTGATAGGTAGCTTAGTTGATGCAAATAACGTTTTTTGTTATATAATTTTGCATAAGCACAACAAATGATAATCAAAGTTTAGAATTTACAGTAATACATAAAATGGTGGCGAATGTTTGCAAAGGCGTAACCCTATTACATATAAAAAGCAATGTGACATGGTTAGCTTTTTCTTCATGAGTGTTTTTTATGTTGATATTATCTTTGGCGATCAAATTAACGTACCTTTGGTAGTTGTTGCCAGTCCCTGGTATTGTGAGGCAATTGGTGAAGGTGAAAGCAAATGGGATGTTAGCTATTAGATTCGGAGTCTGAAAAGTCGAAGAGATTGACTACAGCTGCGGGCTGGAGAAAATGCAAACCATCTAGTTGCCAATATTTTCTCTTCTTCTCGGAGCACATGCTCTTCACATTTGTTCAGTATTCTGTATCTATTTTTGCAGGGCATCACGTGTTAGGACTTTTACATCACGAAGTTTGAAAGTATTGTTTACTGTTGCAACTTGACCTTTGACTGCAGCCCACACAAAAGTTCAATGGGATTGAGATGTGAATGGTAAGGTGGTAATCGAGAGAAGTATGGCCGTGCTCAGCAATGACTTTATCGATTATAAAAATCTTTGACTTCTTAGTCTGTCTCACCAGTTGCAACAACTCAGTTTTGAAATTGTTGCAACAAAACGATATATTTTCTTTTGTAAGCCACGCCATGATGTCTTGTTTTGTGCTTGATGAGGTAGGAATTTTGTCTGCATGCGCCACTACATTATGATAGGAGGCATTGTCCATTACAATACACGACGGCCTATCCAGATCAGGCAGAAGTGTGTTCGCTAACCAATCCCTGAAAATAGTCCGTTCATTTCGGTGTAGTAGTCCGTACCATCTGTAGACAGTGCTTGAAAAAGAAGTTCTGCGCCACTGACAAGACAATTTGCTTTGCTGCCTGCATGACCTATCACAATGCGTTCCCCCTTGCTTGGAATTTCCCATTTCTTAGTTCCGTCTAGTGATTGCCATTCTTTATCAAACGTATGGTGAGCATTTACCCACGATTCGTCCAAATATACAATATCGTAACCTTCCGTCCTACGCTTCCGTATCTCCCGCAGATATTTGCATCGTGCAGCTATCAGATGCGTTTTCTCACAAACTATATTCCGACCTGTACTAGATTTCCGAAAAGTGAAACCGCTGCACCTAACAACTCTCCATAGGGCGGTTTTAGATATATCAATATCCCTTGAATTCGCAGACGTGATTTCAATTTACGTAGTGTAACCACATCACTTGCCTTAAACATTTTATGAATCTCTCTCACAATAACATGTTTATTGAAATCATCAGATTACCGTTTCCGACTTTTTCTGTGTTCCTTACGTTCATCACTACAGTCCTGTTCTATCGAACGTCAAAATGACATTCTACTTATACCAAGAGCATGTTGTGTTCTCCTCTTCGGGTCTTGTAGTTGTGAAAAAACCACCACGTCTGGCTTCTCTGCAGAAGTAGCTATACAGTTATGCAGTCACCTTCTGCATGGTAGTGAATTTACACTTCAAACTCATTTCTAATACTGATAATAAAATAGTACCTTCCGCTTCAAGTAATGCAAATAAATGGTTTGTGACACGCCAATGACAATCTTTCCCATACAGTGTGAAATGATTAATTTCACAGGATTCCCGATTTTAACTACTGCTGAATTGCACGTGGAGCGCACATTGGCATCTTGACATCAATACTTCACTTTCGTACCGTTAACATTCTAAAATCATACCAAATCAACATCGCTGTTAAATTAGTAATCCTATAATTCTAATCTTAAAAACTAAAGTTTTGGGTGGGCAAAATACTTTTGGAACTTCGTCACTGCTACCTATATAACAATATGAAATCAAAATTTCTGTCATAGTGGATGATTTTATATCGGTCGGTAAAGATGATCTCGAATTTTGGAACGAACTATAGTAGACTTTTTCATAAATGTGGAAGTTGATGTTTTGTTGTCAAACGGAGCTGCTATGTATTTCGTGAGAGAAATATCATTCGTTTCGTAGAGCACAGAATCATGTACTGGATGAGATCATGCAATATATGCAGATTGTCCTCACGAGAATACATACGGTCACAGCCAGCATGACTATACACGAACAACTCAAGAAGACAATCGACATTACTAGATCCATGCTCTTTCTCTGAAGACGATAAAGTGAACAACTAGTGATACAGAAGAGAAAATGACTGATTTGAATGCATCCAACATCGTTAGCAGCGTGAAGTTTCGTATGTATCCAAAGTCAAGATGCCGGTCTTGACACTTCATACTATGTGTAGCTATGATGTATCATCAATCGCTGACTCAGTTGTAGATGGGTAGAATGTCTAATGGTCACCGAATGCATGAGGAAGTATATGATTGTAAATGTTGAATAACTTTGGTGTACTGACATCTTGCAGTTTTCGAATAATATCACTAGACAAACTTGTAGAATAACTGATACTGCCTAGATATTTTCTCACACGGTTAGAAGTTTTATAAGAGTCTGACGACCACCTCAACATTGACATGGCAGCGCTGTGCTTGAGTTATGAAGGCTTTGTCTGATAATGGCTATAACGTTTCCTTACATATTGTTTTTTTACGAATGACACAGCGCATATCACTAGGGTGTGGACACTTGGTTAGAAGAAATATAGATGACTAAAAGGTATGCATAAACAAGCAGATAGAGTTATCCTAGAAAGTTGTCCGAGATCTAAGAAACATAACTATAATTTAAAATATCAGAAAGCTTTAAGGCAATTATATTACTTGAGCTATCATGGAGCTACCAACCATAACTATCACATACGCTTTCAGACAAAGATCAACCAAGACAGTTAAGCTATTAAAGAACTAGCAAAGTAGACCTCTCCGAGCTAACATACAGGGGGCAATAATTTGATAACGCATATATATATGGCTTGCTAACAAACACAACACTAAGGTATGCCGTGGTAACATAGCGTGATATTCCAGGCAAATTAATAGCAATATATTATAATATATGTTTACAATCTGAAACGTCAGCATATGTTATGTACTTTCCGACTGTCTTCATAGCTACCTACAAAGTCTCACATAATCCGACACATATTAGACAACGTTTATTGAACGTACATATAGAACCATAACCATGCCGAGTACTATCGGGACATTTCTTGAAAAGATAACTTCCCTCACACACTTCTGGACATTGAAAGTTCAAGATATGTTTCCTTCCCTTCTGATGGACATCTCTTTGCTAGGAATATCTAGTTGAAATACTATCACATCTACTGCGTTAATGGAGTCAAATAACTTCACTGAGACACTTCTGGACACTGGAAGTTGAAGATATATTTCATTCCCCTCCTAATGGACATCTCTTTGCTAGGAACATCTAGTTGAAATACTATCACATATACTGCGTTAATGGAATGAAATAATTTCATAAGACGAAGTTCAGTAATGAAGTTATTGTGTGATAACTCTCAGACTAAACGCTGGAACGTACACACGCGACAATTCAAGATCTGAGTGAATGTCCATTGTCGAGATGTAACAACCGCTAAGATATTACTTAGAACTGTTGTCTACAACACATTCATGTTTGTTGTAGTCTATAAAAAAAGACATGAGTTTCTAAAATCAGAATTCATCTGAAGATGCCCTCAGCCCATGAAAACCCCGCCATGAAGAAATCAGTAACGAGAAATTATGTAAACTCCAAGAGAGGCGGATCATGGCTAAATCAGGGTGGAAGGTACATCGGGGACATATGTAATCTTCCGGAATCGAACCAGGAAGATTACTGTCCCCCACTTTGACTTCTTTTCAGTCATAACATCCTTTTGGGAAAAAACTGTGAATAAAAAAAACCCATCATCTGATGATCCTATATTGTTGGAATATTAACATTAATAATTATCTATTCTTGTATAATTGTATGATGAAACGTGATATTAACGTTAATAATTCGTTGTTCTTTTATAATTGTAGGATGAAACGTGATATTAACATGAATAATTCGTTATTCTTTTATAATTGTAAGATGAAACGTGATATTAACATTAATAATTCGCTGTTCTTTTATAATTGTAGGATGAAACGTGATATTAACATTAATAATTCGCTGTTCTTTTATAATTGTATGATGAAACGTGATATTAACGTTAATATTTCGTTGTTCTTTTATAATTGTAGGATGAACGTGATATAAGGTTAATATTTCGTTTTTTGTATAATTGTAAGATGAAACGTGATATTAACATGAATAATTCGTTATTCCTTTATAATTGTATGATGAAACGTGATATTAACATTAATAATTCGCCGTTCTTTTATAATTGTAGGATGAAAGGGATATTAACATGAAAAATTTTCTCTATTCTTGTATAATTGTATGATGAAACGTGATATTAACATTAATAATTCGCCGTTCTTTTATAATTGTAGTGTGAAACGTGATATTAACATTAATAATTCGCCGTTCTTTTATAATTGTAGGATGAAACGTGATATTAACGTGAACAATTCTCTATCTATACCTATTATAAAAATGAGTGTATGTATGTATGTATGTTTTTCCTATAGACTCGGAAACTACTGAACAGATGTAGCTGAAATTTACAGGATATGTTTGTTTTAATGTCGGGATGCTACCTGTCACAGTTTGAAATAGGTAGCGCTGAAGCTGAAACAATCTAAAAAATAATAACACGCCTATTTCATCGGGGTTTCTAACCAAATCTCCATTAACTTTTCCCGACGAAAACGCAATTTCATCGAGTTTCTTCCGGGAAGTTTCAGTATGTGCATCTCCCGATTCGATGACGTATGATTCAAGTCAATATTTCAAACAAGCCGTTAAAGTCATATTTCAAACAACCCTTACAAGCTGAAGGTGTGTTTCTAATCATGATCATAGATACTGCAAATCATATTTTAAGTTCCATCTATTCCATCAATGTTTGTTAGCTATGTTGGCAAAATTGCTCTATATTCGATTAAACCAAACAAAACTACGATCCGAGGAATACGTTCATTTGAGGAAGTTTTTGGGCCCGGCATTTCTATAAATGGCAAGATGGTTATTTTGCCATCAACGTTTACCTGATGTACAATGTACACGTTATATGTATGAATATTACCAAATATTAGATTACACGACAGAAACGGGGTTACCATTTATTATTTTGTAAATCAATCCATACCATTGACCGCTATAGCGGTGTGCAATTCTAAATTAGTACAACCATTTCGCAATAGGTGGCGCGGATTAGTGAGTAGTTTGGACAAATGATTTATACAGTTTAACGTTTTTTCAAACAAAATTACGCACATTTCTGGCATTTATATGTTAATATATATAGTAGATATGCATTTCCTAATAGAATTTAATCAAATGCTAATTTTTTATTTTTTCCCAGCGAAACTTCAACAAATTTTTCCCACACATTTTCAATTATGCCTCCCAAACGAAAAGCTATTGGCCCATCTACACCTAGATCACGAAAAGAAAGGCATTACTAGCTTCAGAAACAGATGAGCAACGGAAAGCAAGACTGGAAACCGTTCGAGTTCGCACCGCTGAAGCCCGTCTCTGAAACAGACGAGCAACGTGAAGCAAGACAAAGAACCAATCGGTTCGCACTGCTGAAGCCCATTCGTCTGAAACAGATGAGCAACGTGAAGCAAGACTAGGAACCAATCGAGTTCGCACCGCTGAAGCCCATTCGTCTGAAACAGACGAGCATCGTGAGGGTAGACTAAGAACCAATCGAGTACGCACTGCTCAAGTCCGTTTAGCTGAAACAATCGAGCAACGGGAAGCAAGACTGCAAACCGCTCGGATACGCACTACTCAATCCAGACGAACACTGCACGCTGATTTAAATCTAGGTGCTTTCCATTACAATACAAATTATGATTATAGTCTTCATCCAAATGTGGTTATTGGAAAATGGATAGATTATGCGTGTATTGCAGTGCCGTCAAATTTAAGAATGAATCACCAGGAATGTGCGCGCGGTGGAAAAGGAAATTGCCAGTATTACATTCGCCACGAACCATTATCAACATTGGTAGCAGGTGAACAATCCAATCAAAACATTTCTTGGCAAACATACACAAGTACAATTCATGTTTCCAAATGACATCGTTCGGTGCAACAAATATCGTGCGTGAAATTGCCCACATTCAAAGTTCAAAATTTATCATCGTGCTGGCTCACTACTGCACTGCCGACGCAGATTACAAATTTCTTCAAATTTATTTCATGGGAAACAATGATGAACAAATTGATCAACGTTGTAGATTCAATGCGTGAAAAAGAGAAAGTCGCTGCATTACAAACTTTATTCGATCAACACAACGAATTAATTCGATTGTTCAAAACTGCCCTGCAACAATTACCAGCTGATGACTACCGAGTTGTACTTAGAGCAGACAAAACACCTGTTGGTCAACACGAAAGACAGTACAATGCACCAACAATTGATGAAGTGGCGATCGTTATGGTTGGCGAAGAATTTAATTCGCGTGATATAATTCTTCATCGAAGAAGTGGTGATGTTCAGCGAGTCTCAGAAACTCATCGCACCTACGACGGATTACAATATCCGATATTATTTTGGCAAGGAGAAGATGGATATCATTTCAACATCAAATTGAGAAATCCAAAACAGATGAGGAAACGAATAAGAAAGTTAGTGCTATGAATTATTTTTCATATCGAAAAAATGATTCGTGGAAACGCTGAAAATCATATCTTGAAATGTCGACAATTGTTCCATCAATACATTGTCGATATGTATGCGAAAATCGAAACTGAGCGACTCTCTCATTCGATTAAATCAAACCAAGTTGCGTTCAGAACAGTACATTCATTTACGTCATGCAATTGTTAATGATGGCAATTGAATCTAATGAATTGGGAAAATGGTAAACTACCCACATTTACAGGGAGCCCGCGGCACATGCATGAATACGCACAAGATGCAATGACATATGTTCGCGCCTATGGCCGTCCAGATTTATTTATCACGTTTACATGCAATCCTTCGTGGGAGGGAAATTAAAGAACTTTTGTTAGCTGGACAATTATCATCGGATCGTCATGATATTACTGCGCGTGTATTCAAACAAAAATTGAAATCTTTAATGGATTTCATGTCAACAGTGTGTTTTTGGAGAGACACGCTGTTGGATGTATTGCATCGAATGGCAAAAAAGAGGATTGCCACATGCACACATTTTGATTTGGTTGATCGAAAAAGTCACACCAGATCAAATTGATCAAGTCATCTCAGCAGAAATACCAGATGTCGACATTGATCCAGACTTATTTGAAGTCGTCACCAAAAAACATGATTCATGGTCCATGTGGCTTACTCAACAATAATTCACCATGCATGTCTGATGGAAAATGCAGAAAAAAATACCCCAAAAAAACTTCTGCCGATACTATCACTGGGAATGACGGATATCCTCTATCGTCGACGATCAAATGAAGATGCGGAAAAAACCATCACGTAAAAGTGCGAAACAATGATTTGAAGTTGATAATCGTTGGTTGTACCGTATTCACCGTTACTTCAAAAAACGTACCCAAGCACATAAATGTTGAGTATTCAATCGGTGAAATCTATCAGTACATTTGCAAATATGTCAACAAAGGAAGCGATATGGCAGTTTTGGAGTGGCAAATATAAATGCATCCATCGATGAAAACGACGTTATCAACTGAGCTCATTAGTAGAATGAAGCAGTATCCCTTTTATCATTTCCAATTCATGAACGACATCCAACAGTTGTTCATTTGGCAGTTCACCTTGAAAATGGACAGCGCGTGTACTTCTCAACAGATAATGCCCTGCAAACTTGTCACCCTCGCAACAACGTTCTGCATTTTTCAATGGTAGAAGATGATATATTTGCAAAGACGCTACTTTACCCCTAAACTGCCAACATACTAAAATGGAATGCAGCAGCGAAAAAATTTCAACGTCGTAAACAAGGTAAAGTAGTTGAAGGACATTCAATTATATTCGACCAATGCGTTAGGTCGTTTGTACACTGTTCATCCAAACAATGAGAAAGCTTTACTTGCGATTACTGTTAATCAACAAACGTGGACCAACATCCTTCAAAGAATTGAGAACAGTTAACGGTCACGTATGTGCTACTTATCGTGAAGCTTGCCAAGAATTAAATCTTCTTGAAAACGATGCACATTAGGACACTTCACCGTTGATGCATCCAATACTGCACGACCACAAAATCGCACGTTATTTGAGTAATATTAACAACGTGCTTCCCCTCCCAAACCAAAAGAACTTTTGGGAAAAAAACAAAGACTACATGAGTGAAGACATCCCACATCGCTTGCGTACGACGAATCAAAATCCTGACATTCAATTCACACCAAACTTATATAATGAGGCATTGGTTTCAATTGAGGACATATGTTTGGAATCACTAATAAATGGTGCATTGGGAATGGATGCGCCAGAACGATCTGCAAACAACCTTTTTGATTGTGAGTTGGAACGAGAAACACACTTTGATATCAACGAATTAAGTACATTTGTTCAAACGAAACTTCCAAAATTGATTCCGGGAAAAACGCATAGCATATGACAGAATTATCATCATTACAAGTCAAAACGTGGATTGTATTTCAAAATGCGCCCGGAGGCACAGGCAAAACTTTTCTCATTTCACTTATTTTGGCAACCATACGATCACGAAATAATATTGCACTGGAAATCGCATCTTCTGGAATTGCAGCAACTCTTTTTGATGGTCGAACAGCGCATTCAGCGCTGAAATTGCATTTAATATGCAAATCACTGAGACACCAACATGCAATATCAACAAAATTCTGCAATGGGTAAAGTACTCCAATTATGTCAACTCATTATATGGGATGAATGTACTATGGCGCATAAAAAAAGCATTAGAAGCGCTTCATCGTACACTGAAAGATTTGAGAGGAAATGACCAGCTCTTCGGTGGCGCCTCATTTTTTTGTCTGGCGATTTCCGGGAACTCTACCAGTTATACCAAGATCAACACCCGCTGATGAACTTAATGTGCCTGGAAATCATCAGTTTTATGGCGAAAATGCAAATTGACTTTTAAGACCAATATGCGTATACAACTACAACATGATGAAACCTCTGAACGTTTCGCAAAACAATTGTTGGATATTGGGAATGGGAAAATGCCAATCGATGATTCCACACAATGTATCACATTGCCAACAAACTTCTGTAACATCATTGCGACCACAGACGAATTTATTCATAAAATTTTCCAAATATTGCACATAATTACAAAATCATCAGTGGCTCAGTGCACGTGCAATAATTTGCGCAAAAACAAGGATGTATATGACATGAATTTGAGCATTCAAAACAAAAAAACCAGGCGAAGTGACAACGTATAAGTCCATCGATACTGTAATGAATCAAGAAGTTTCAATTATCCCAAATGAATTCTTGAATTCACTTTTATTTGCAGGCATGCCACCACATGTTTAACATTGAAATGGCGTGCCTATCATTCTTCTCGAAACATTAATCCAACGACTTTGCAACGGTACTAGACTTTAGTAAAAATATGATGAAAATATCATCGAAGGTACAATTTTAAATGGAAAATTTAAAGGAGAAGATATACTATTGCCAGGCATCCCAATGATTCCAACAGACATGCCATTCGATTTAAACGCTTTGTTTCCCGGGGGACTCGCTTTTGCAATGACCATCAACAAATCACAAGGACAATCACTACAAGTGTGGACTACATTGGAAAATCCCCGCTTTTCCCTGGACACTATATGGGGCCCGTTCACGCGTCGGAAAACATTCTGATTTATTCGTGTATGCACCAGATGGAAAACAAAATATTGTATTCCAAAAGCACTTCAATAAACAGACTTGAAATGAAACGTTAAATTGTAAGTTTTTTCTCAAGAAAAATGAACAAAGGACAATGATAAAACAAATAATTACTACATATTGTTATAAAATTTCCCTTTAAATTCTTTTTGTTAAGGCAGCCCCGCAACCTAGTTCTTGTATAATTTTGGATAAACGTGATATTTAAAGTTAAAACCCCCTATTCTTGTATAATTGTTGGATGAAATGATAAAGTTTTTCGCTCTTCTTTTTGAGGATGAAACGGGGTATAAACGTTAATAATTCCCTCTTCTTTTTTAAAATTTTAGGTGAAACGGGTATAAATTAATAATTTGTCTTCTTGTATAATTGCTGTTTGGGGAAAAAACGTTAATTTTCCTTCTTTTATAATTTAGGGTAAACTGTATAAACGTTAATAATTCGCTCTTCTTTATAATTGTATGAAAAAACGTTTTAAACTTATTAATTGTTTCTTTTAAAATTGTATGATAAACGTGATATTAACGTTAATAATTCGCTCTTCTTGTATAATTGTATGATGAAAGGTGATATAAACGTTAATAATTCGCTCTTCTTGTATAATTGTATGATGAAAGGTGTATTAACTTAATAATTCGCTCTTCTTGTATAATTGTATGATGAAACTGATTAAACGTTAATATTCGCTCTTCTTGTATAATTGTATGATGAAACGTGATATAACGTTAAAAATTTTCGTTTCTTCTTGTATAATTGTATGGATGAAACGTGATATTAACGTTAATAATTCGCTCTTCTTGTATAATTGTATGATGAAAGGTGATATAAACGTTAATAATTCGCTCTTCTTGTATAATTGTATGATGAAAGGTGATATAAACGTTAATAATTCGCTCTTCTTGTATAATTGTATGATGAAACGTGATATAAACGTTAATAATTCGCTCTTCTTGTATAATTGTATGATGAAACGTGATATAAACGTTAATAATTCGCTCTTCTTGTATAATTGTATGATGAAACGTGATATTAACGTTAATAATTCGCTCTTCTTGTATAATTGTATGATGAAACGTGATATAAACGTTAATAATTCGCTCTTCTTGTATAATTGTATGATGAAACTTGATATAAACGTTAATAATTCGCTCTTCTTGTATAATTGTATGATGAAACGTGATATTAACGTTAATAATTCGCTCTTCTTGTATAATTGTATGATGAAACGTGATATAAACGTTAATAATTCGCTCTTCTTGTATAATTGTATGATGAAAGGTGATATTAACGTTAATAATTCGCTCTTCTTGTATAATTGTATGATGAAACGTATAAAAACATTAATAATTCGCTCTTCTTGTATAATTGTATGATGAAACTGATATTAACATTAATAATTCGCTCTTCTTGTATAATTGTATGATGAAACGTGATATAAACGTTAATAATTCGCTATTCTTTTATAATTGTAAGATGAAACGTGATATAAACGTTAATAATTCGCTGTTCTTTCATAATTGTAGGGTGAAACGTGATATAAACGTTAATAATTCGCTCTTCTTGTATAATTGTATGATGAAAGGTGATATAAACGTTAATAATTCGCTCTTCTTGTATAATTGTATGATGAAACGTGATATTAACGTTAATAATTCGCTCTTCTTGTATAATTGTATGATGAAACGTGATATAAACGTTAATAATTCCTCTTCTTGTAAAATTTGTATGATGAAACGTGATATAAACGTTAATAATTCGCTCTTCTTGTATAATTGTATGATGAAACGTGATATAAACGTTTATAATTCGCTCTTCTTGTATAATTGTATGATGAAACGTGATATAAACTTTTAATAATTCGCTCTTCTTGTATATTGTTGATGAAACGTGATTTTAACTTATAATTCCTCTTCGAATTGTAGTGCTGTATATGAAAATTTTTGATATAAACGTTAATAATTCGCTATTCTTTTATAATTGTAAGATGAAACGTGATATAAACGTTAATAATTCGCTGTTCTTTCATAATTGTAGGGTTAAAACTGATATTAACGTAAATAGACGTCTGTATGTAAGGGGGAAGGTGTGTGGAGAAGTGGTTGCTCAGAATACTAAGTGTGGGTAAATATTGCAAGACAGGATCCCCTATCGTATACACCATTTCACATCGGGGTTGAAAAGATTCAGTACACATTTTTTATGTCTGTCTAAAGTGCTGTTTGTTGGTTCAGCAGACAGTAAACTAATAGATTCTCTAACAAAATATTAGCGGTAACATATCTTTAATAATCTATATATATTCAATGTTCCCGAAAGTTGGCATTCTGTTCTGATAGATATATATATTGTATTACATTTTCTTATTGAGTTTACAAAACGTAACTTTGTATTCAAGTTCAACATGTTTCAGTTCATTTAATACGTCAACCATAGACTGTATGGCACGCCCCATACTTTCAGTTCAGTTAATATTGAACGGGAGACAGTATAACTCACGCCCTCTACGTTTCTGTTCAGTTAATATGTGAACGGTAGACAGTATAACTCACGCCCTCTACGTTTCGTTCATTTAATATGTGAACGGTAGACATTATAACTCCCGTTCCATACGTTTCAGTTCAGTTAATATGTGCACGGTAGACAGTATAGCTCACGCCCTCTACGTTTCTGTTCATTTAATACGTGAACGGTAGACAGTATAACTCACGCCCTCTACGTTTCTGTTCATTTAATATGTGAACGGTAGACGGTATAACTACGTTCCACGGTTCTGTTCATTAATATTGAACGGTAGACAGTATAACTCACGTTCCATACGGTTCTGTTCAGTTAATATGTGAACGGTAGACAGTATAACTCACGTTCCATACGTTCTGTCAGTTATATGTGAACGGTAGACATATAACTCACGCCCATACGTTTGAGCATTTAATACGTGAACCGTTGATGGTATTACTCACGCTCCACGTTTCAGTTTTTATTTGAGTCGTGAGACTGTCTGAAAACATCGACAAAAGTAACACTTACGTTTAATGTTATTAGTGTGTCCAAACTTTCGGAAATCGAATACTAAGTACTAAACAACTGTATACGCCTCTGAAATGGATATACCATGTAATTATTTCAAAGAAAAAATTTTAAAAATCAACAGCAAAACATTTTTTTGCAATAATTACTTACTACTATTACACAGTTGTCCAATGTAGCCAGGTAAACAGTGTAAGCATTTTCCAGAGTAGAAATTGCATAGACTAAACAGACATCCTCACTCCCCTGAATTGAGCGTTAAATCCATAGCCCAGGTGGACATCCGAGACATACCAGTTATGTCACAATAGTCAGTTTCTTACATCACATATTCCGCCCGAAAAGTCCGTATCTATTGTTTGGACATGCGTTATTGTCAAATATCAATGTATAAATACACGTCGTTAATCATCATGTTATATTGAAACTATATATGTTAGGTTGTTGGAAGATTTTTACATAAATGTACCTGACATTTGAGACGTTAATTCGTCCATACATGTACACGCTGTTTTAAACGTTTACTCTTCCATACATGTACACGCTGTTTTAAACGTTTGCTCATGTATGTATGTACACGTTACTTTAGAAGTTTATTCTTCCATACATGTACACTTTACTTTAGAAGTTTACTCTTCCATACATGTACACGTTCTTGTTTTTCTTCCGTACATGACACATTGTTTAAGTTTACTCTTCCATACATGTACACGTTTTTTAAGTTTACTTTATACATGTACACATTTTTTAAGTTTACTCTTCCATCTAACATTACTTATTTTACCTTCATACATGTACACATTACTTAATTTACTCTTCCATACATGTCACATTACTTTAGAAGTTTACTCTTCATGCACAATTCGGGCAATTTTTTTCGGATATCGGCCAGGAGGTGCTGCATTTTGTTCAAGTTTGAAGCCCTGTATTGTTGTTCCGTTCTGCAATATTACCACTACCAGTAGCTCTACCTCGATTCCTACCGCTTAGCCAGCCCGGGAAACCCAGTGTATGTTACAAGGTCACCACCAGGAGGTGGGGTAGGATATTTATTAGTACCAGCTCACTAATCTTGGAGCGGCTTGTCCATCGCCCTTTCCCCCCCCATAATAATTTCCTCTCGTACCGTTATACGTTACATAGGGCCTGCAAGTAATTTCTCCATCCGCTCTATCCTGGGCAACTCGTTTCATCTCCATGGAACTGAGACCGATTTTTCCCTCTCTGAAAGTTGCTTCGGGTCTCCTTAGGTCGACTCTCTTTCTTGAACCCTTTGCATCCCACTTAATGCCTGCTTTGATATTCGTTGATCATTTCTCCTCAAAGGTGTGCCCAACATACCCTCCATCTTCTCTTTCTTAAAACAGTTGCCCTAGTGGTTGACCAGACATGTCTCTGTTTTCATCATTTCTCTAATTCAATATTGCCCACATGTTGCTCTAATATCTTTATGTGTTTTTCTATGCATATTCTTGTTGGTTTTCCTTATAAATTTACTCTGAGCCACATTGTCTAATATTTTTTCAGGTTTTTATTATTAGCAATAGGTTAGATTTATACTTACTCTGACCACATTGTCTAATATGGTATGCACATATAGGTTACTAATCGGATCTTATACTTACTCTGCTCACATTATCTAATATGGTATGCACGTTTACTTACTAATCGGGTCTTATACTTATGATGTCATGAGAAAATAATGTAACTTTCCCCCACGATTTTGCTGATATATATTGTTCTTACAATGTTCATCTTGTCCTCAGTTTTTATAATCTCCTCTGATGTTGTTAATATTTTTGTTCAACCATTCTCTTGTCCCATTTTGTGAGACTTCTTATCTACACACTTGTCATAGTCTATGTTTGGAATTAATATAACAACAACTTGATATG
This sequence comes from Arion vulgaris, assembly GCA_020796225.1. Classification (NCBI taxonomy): domain Eukaryota; kingdom Metazoa; phylum Mollusca; class Gastropoda; order Stylommatophora; family Arionidae; genus Arion; species Arion vulgaris. Next base: position 25,868 of record JADZMA010000238.1, read on the forward strand.
AATATATTTCTAATACAAACTTTCAAGTATGCACTTCGTACATGTTGTTTATCTTTGTATCAACTGTTTCTAAGTAGCATCACACTTTGAGTGCACTGTCTGTTGCTAATCGTGTAATTTGCTGTTTTGTTTCTTGATGAAGTTATATAGTGATAGTGTACTCACATTCGTTCTGATGTTTTCTTTCCTAGACCTGTCAACGTTTCAACGGGAGATGTTCTCGGAAATCTTGAATGAATAGTGGCAGGACTTTAATAAATTCCATATTATATTCAGCGAATTAAACTTGAAAGAATGGTACGCAAAGGTTGCCGGCATCCTCAAGAAAGCAATATAATTATATTAAGTATCACTGCAAACAATTTACTGACAATATTCAATTCATTATTAATGCCCTCTCTAGTCCTTTCGCTGCTACATACTTTCCGAAGGCTGAGCTAAAAATAGATACTCTTTGTTTCTAGGTCACAAACATGAATGTACGCCTGTGAAAGTAGCAATGTAACGTGTTACCCGTCTTTGCCACAGAAGGGGTAATAACAGACGTGTTAGCGTCTTTGAAATGAATGGAAAAGGTATGATACCCCCTTACCCTAAAGCCTTGACTTGCTACTCCATTGTTTCTTTGCTCATAAATTATGAATGTGATCATTCTGCAACCTCAGTTATTGAATTGACCAGACTATACCCTTCATTCATAACCAAGGTCACATTTTGGTGTTGGAGAAAAGACAATATGATAACTCAGAAGATACCCATATCACGTACCCTTCCTCGCGTTGAGCATTGCCCCTTTTTCCCTCGTCTCCCCTATTTATACAACCATGTTCGTACTGCACAGTGTTTTTCAATTCACCTGGATGTGCATCCTATAGCTTGCTGGTATAGTTATAACTTAAATCATACAAGCAATGTACACTGCACATATTCAAAATGCTTTCAGGGTGGTCACGTGTATACAATTTATGGAATGAGAGAGATTTACAATTCTGTTCAGCCTGCAAAATATCAAAAGCAAACTGGTGTATCTGATGCTCGTCCATCACTGATGATGATCCAACAATTTTAATCCAGGAGAATGTAGTGGCCTTATGTTTGCCTGTGTGTGCACAGATGAGTAATGAGCCCGATGGGGCTTGAAATGGTCTTGTACAGTATGGCAAGGTATACTTGCACTTGTGGGGAGTTTACTACCTTTCTTTTGATGGTATTGTTTCTTCAGTGCAGTTCTACCTGACTCGTAGGTCGATGAACCGGGTCGAAGAATTGTGCCGGGCTGATGTGTCTCGAGCAACATTCTCTCAGTTGTCGACATCTATTGTAAAGGATTTAATCGATTTCTTGAGTGTGTCTTTGAATCCTTTGTGTGTTACCACCATTGAGCGTTTCCCGCTGTGTGGCTCACCATACAAGTCTATTTGGTTATTCTGCATTCCTGCATTCGAGTCACATGTCCTGTCCATCGTGTCTGGGACTGCATCAAGATTGAACAGATGCTTGGGAGAGCGCTCTTTTAGGACCTCGGTGTCGAGATCATATCCTGCCATCTGATGTTCATTATTTTTCTTAAGTCAGAAATTTTGTGAACGTGGTTTTGATTCCGTTCGTGTTGCTGATATAGTTAGCTATACTGAAACACCGAATGCCCACTGTGCTTTGGGGATGATTGTCTATTCAATCACTTATTAATGGTCTCAGCATCGACAGTTGATTATAATAGTTCGTCAGAAAATGTTGTTCTGTGTCCAGACGGTAACAATCTATCAGATGGTGTCCTGTCCACTTCCTGATGTTTACTTCTCAATTATATTTCAGTTTTCTGTGTGTGTTTCCTGCCTTCTAGCTTCTCTTCAACGATAGTTTGTAACAGAGCGTCATGTATCTTAGTGTCATCAATATATATATATATATATATATATATATATATATATCAAATGTATAACTTATTGAGCAGTTGTATTGTCACTTCTAGCTATTTGATTATGTGTTTATTATCTATATATCTATCACTACGACTCTCGTCATTTCTGCATATAAACATGTCACAAACTGCTACTCTTTTCTCATTTTGACCTTCTGGTCCGCAGTAGTCTACGCACATTTGGGGATAGGTGGTTCTGTCACGTGCTCTAGGACCCGTTGCTTCACATGTCCTTATGTCTTCCAGGCTACTACAATCTCCTTCTCCAAGACTTCTTTCGCTATCCGACAGTTTCTCTTGTATCTCCCGTTACCTTATTTATGACATTCTCTGCAACGCTGCGGGGTGGATATATAGGTGAGACTGGGTGCGACGGTGACCACTTCGGCACCCCCCTGGTGTCATTTAATCGTCCAGACACCGCGGTAAATGATGTTCCATCCGGTCGTGTCGTGCTCCTCCGATGACCGCAGCGTTTATCTCTGGGAAAGTCGATTGATCGACCAATTGGTTTGGTGTTATCCCAAAGGGATCAATGTACGTCTTCAGCACGCGTAGTGTCTATCCCATTGATCCTCTTGTTCTTTTCGTTCTTATTTTATTCTCTCTATTCCGTCTACCCCAACCCCAAACCACTATTTCACCATTTCCGCTTCTCACCTCTATATTGGGTACATTGACTCTTTCTGCTCACTTTCTTCCCCTCCATCCTGGTCTTGTCATGTTGGTGCCCATGTCTCTCTCGCCTACCTCTTTGCTTTTAGTTATACCTACGCATCCTCATGGCACTATCATCACTTTTCACCGTCAGAATACGGCAAAACTCTAGAATGTCACTCTTGGCACTCTATCCGCTCTGTTCTAGACATTTGACATTGGGAAAATGTATGTGTCCGTTCCTGCATACACATGATGCGCATTTGCCAAGTAGGGCTTAAGTCACTCTGGGAGAATGGGGGTTGAGTAACCTCTCCCGTTGAGTTCTTGGGCATGCTCTGAGTGTCATGTACAGTCACATTTGCTAACAATTCTCTACTGCACTTAATGCCGATTACATATATGTGGGGCACTTACAGTGATATTGTTGTCTTGCTCACCCCCGATGACAATGGATTATATATTCACCTATGCTCTCGGAGTGTATGCATTCCATATTAGCCGAGTAGGACTCAGTAGGTCTTCTGTTTGTGTTCGTGTCTATCATTAGCCAGTAGGGCTCAGTGGTTTTCTGTTTGTGTTCGTGTCTATACATTAGCCGAGTAGGGCTCAGTAGGTTTTCTGTTTGTGTTCGTGTCTCACATTGGAGTAGGACTCAGTAGGTCTTCTGTTTGTGTTCGTGTCTATACATTAGGGTAGGGCTCAGTAGGTCTTCTGTTTGTGTTCGTGTCTACACATTAGCCGAGTAGGGCTCCCGTAGGTCTTCTGTTTGTGTTCGTGTTATCATTAGGAGTAGGGCTCAGTAGGTTTTCTGTTTTTGTTCTGTCTATACATTGGCCAGTAGGGCTCAGTAGGTTTTCTGTTTGTGTTCGTGTCTACACATTGGATAAGTAGGGGGCTACAAATGAGGTTTTTTGTTTGTGTTCGTGTCTATCATTGCCAGTAGGGCTCAGTAGGTTTTCTGTTTGTGTTCGTGTCTCATTGGGAGTGGGGCCGTAGGTTTTCTTTTTTTGTGTCTCAATAACTCGTCTGGCGTCTCATTAGCCATAGGCTCAGTAGGTTTTCTGTTGTGTTCGTGTCTACAATTAGCCAAGTAGGGCTCAGTAGGTTTTCTGTTTGTGTTCGTGTCTAACATTAGCCATAGGCTCAATAGGTCTTCTGGTTGTGTTCGTGTCTAACATTAGCCATAGGCTCAGTAGGTTTCTGTTTGTGTTCGTGTCTACAAATTTGCCAGTAGGGCTCAGTAGGTTTTTTGTTTTGTTCGTGTCTATCTTGGAGTAGGGCTCAGTAGGTTTTCTGTTTGTGTTCGTGTCTTTAATTTCCTATCATAGCCGGAATAAATAGGGCTCAGTAGGTTTTCTGTTTGTGTTCGTGTCTATACATTGTGAGTAGGGCTCAGTAGGTTTTTTTGTTTGTGTTGTGTCATACATTAGAAAATTTGGGCTCAGTAGGTTTTCTGTTTGTGTTCTGTCATACATTAGCCAGTAGGGCTCAGTAAGTTTCTGTTTGTGTTCGTGTCTATACATTATAGTAGGGCCCCATAAGGTCTTCTGTTTGTGTTCGTGTCTATACATTGTGAGTAGGCTCAGTAGGTCTTCTGGTTGTGTTCGTGTCTATCATTGGGGGCTCGAGGTTTTGGGGGCTCAGTAGGGGTTTTCTGGTTTTTGTTCGTGTCTATACATTAGGAGTAGGGCTCAGTAGGTTTTCTGTTTGTGTTCGTGTCTACATTAGCAGTAGGGCTCAGTAGGTTTTCTGTTTGTGTTCTCATTGCAATCTTTCCCCCATTGGAAGTAGGACTCAGTAGGTTTTCTGTTTGTGTTGTGTCTATACATTAGATAGGGCTAGTAGGGTTGTTTCTGTTTTGGTTCAATTTTTTTTTTCTATACATTAAATAAGTTTGGGGGCTTTTAATTTCCGGAGGTTTCTTCTGTTTTTGTTCGTGTCTATACATTAGCATGATATGTCAAAAATCAACGCTATTATCTCATCTTTCTTCTCCCCACCCTCCTGCACTACCAACGTCTGGGTTTTTTTCCCACCTGTTACACACTATCTTCGTAACCTGCCACTGCCCTACTGATTGACTAGCCAACCCGGGCGCTTACTAGTCTTTTTTCTTTTCCATTTTTTGATTCACGAGATACGGGCCCGAAAACACGTTTTGTGACATGTTCGTATGCCAGTATCTTTTTTTGACATCATTCTGAGATATCGGCTCCGAGACTACACGTACTTGTAGATATCTTCGTATGCCAGTATCTTTTTCTTGAAATCATTATTTAGTATTATACTTTAGTTAATTAAGTATTCATATGCACTCATGTTCTTGATAAATGTCTAGTACCGAAACGAAATGTCGAGTGTTGTGTATTTTCATATTTAATCTTCATTTCTTCACTACTTATGTAATATAATATATATCTGTCTTTCTTCAATCTCTCTCTCTTTCTCCACATGTTTGTTCATTGTTCTTCTGCAGGCAATAATAATGCACGTAAGTTATACACTTGAAGAGTCACCTCATGTGTCTATAACTCACTGTTCATATTAGTAAACATTATATTGGACATTACTATACTATTTTCGGAAGACACTTCTCACATCTGTTGTCTTCTATTATTATATATTTAAGATAAACATAACTTGAAACTAGTTCCGGCTGTTCACTATTTGTAATTATGTTTAACATCTTTCTCTCTCTTGTATTTCGTATTACTATATTTATTTTCTGGTTTTGTTTCTCAATATCAATACCCAAATGTCACATCTTCTTTTTCTGTTGTTTACTTGATCTTGCAGTTTGTGATTGTAGTCCACTATTATCACTGTGTCATTCCGTATATTCTATGTCATTTATTATTCAACAATTCATGTTAAGACTAGTTATTCATTTTGTTTGTTTGAATATATTTTAGATGTTTATATGTTAAACAGACAAGTAGCCAAAACACTTCATTGGCTTACTTTTCTCTATATGCACATTTAGTAGAACATCTGTGGTTGTTATCTCTTATGTATGTTGCATTTTGTTCCCTGTATAAGTTGCTGATGATTCTCATGTCTTTCCTATCCAAGTGTATCTAATCCAGACACTAATTGAATTTCTCGCATAATTATGTTAACATCATTTCTGAAGTCGGCGAAGCATAACTATAACTATATATATATATATATAAAACATCCTTTCTCAAGTCAGTGAAGCATACCTATAAATATATATAAAACATACTTTTTCAAGTCAGTGAAGCATAGCGATATATATATATATAATATCGTTTCTCAAGTCAGTGAAGCATAGCGATATATATATAATATCGTTTCTCAAGTCAGTGAAGCATAGCGATATATATATATAACATCGTTTTTAAAGTCAGTGAAGCATACCTATATATACTAACATTGTTTCTCAAGTCAGTGAAGCATACCTATATATATATAACATCCTTTCTCAAGTCAGTGAAGCATAACTATACATATATAAATACGATATTTGACAATTCTATATATTTATTTTAACATATTTAGACATTAACAATTATTTGTTATGTTCACATTTCTTTCGGAAGACGAATTTATCTTGTGTAACTTTGCTTTCTTTCAATTTTGTTTTATACTAAATGTGCTTCTATAAGTCTTATAATATTGTGGTTTTTTTTCACAGACGACACATACTGTTATTTGATGTATAATCTGATGTAACCAGCTAAGATCGGAAACAGGTGCACCCTTAACGGATATGAACAAAAAGCTCGAAATCTGTATTGGGTGGAGAAACCAGCAAACCCTGCTCTAGATCAGATCATACCGAAACATCATGAATTAACGAAGCTGGACGCCGAACCCACAGAGATAGAACTTTCCGAAGCAATCAACTTTATCATACGAATGACACAGTGTGCAGTAACATCAGGAGTACGCAAGGATGTGTTTTATCACCTCTCCTCTTTATTATATACATGGATAGTATCACCAAAATAGATGAAGCATCACTCAACGCAGACCAACAAAATGAACTGCTCTTTGCTGACGACCAGTGTTTATTCCATAATAATATTGAACAGCTTCAAGAACACATAAACTTACTCAACAATAGCTGCCTTAAATACAACATGAAGATCAACATTCAAAAGACAGAAGTCATGACTATAGGCAGAGAACATAAATATATCAACATACAAATAAATGACTAAACGCTAAAGCAGGTGAGAGAATTCAAATACCTTGGAAGTATCTTCACATTTGATAGTAGACTGGACAGAGAGATCGAAACTAGAATCCAGCAAGCCAACAACATTACATACCAGCTTACCCCAATTTTGAAACACCCAGCTATTCCAGTAAAGACTAAAAGACATTATAAATTCAATCTTTATACCAACACTGTGCTATAGTCTGTCCATTAATTCGTGAGCACGTTTGAAATTGATTTTCTCGAAAACTACCTGTTGGATCTCCGTGATTTTTTGCAAGCAACCTTAGAATATCCATGACGCTAGAGAAATATTTTTTCCAAGAAAATTTGATGTAGTTTGAAATATTTCTTCTTCAGGTTATATTAAAATCAACCTCACCGGATTGTACACAATAGTAACAGATCTACGGTACACAGACGCGTTGTTCTAAAAATACATTATGGTAACATAGAAATATCGTGAGTATACAACAATTTCACGAATTCCCGTGCACCTAACGCAGTCGACTTTGAAAGCGGAAAGCATATGACGTTATAATTGGGATACCGTTGTATAGTTATAGGCGTATCTCGCTATTTGTATGAAGCTATTGTATCATATTTGTTGGCTTATCAAAACTGACATTGATATCATATTCATAATGAGTCTGAAGTGCACATTTATAACAATGCAGAAGGTTACAGTTTTACTATACCAACACTTCCGTAGGGAATCTAAGAGAGGTCATCTATATTGCGATATTCATAACCCTGAGAAACGAACGCAACTGGCGCTTGGTCTGAATAGAGAATACTTTTCCCGATGGATTAAACAGGACACAAAGTGCACTAATGTCAAGCAAGGACGGAAAGAACAATTGACGACTTTGACATAGATGTCATAAGACGGAGCTCTTGAAAATGTTTGCGACAAATCAACTTGTTACTCTCAGAAAACTTAAATTAAAACTGCAATCATATTGCAGCATAGACATTTCTAAAAGTACTCTATGAAAAATTGTAAGAGCCGGCTTCACCTTCAGAAAAACTATAGGCGGCAGGAATATTATTTGTGAAGAGCCACATTTAATTGCTGCCGAAGTAAATACCTGAGGCAGATCCGTGAGCGGCGGAGGCAAGGCTATGATATTGTATATTTGGACGAATCCTGGGTCAATGCTCACCACACCAATGCTAAAGAATGGCAATCAGTAGACGGTGAACAGAAAAGAAAAATACCAAGCAGCAAAGGCCAGCGTATTATACTAACACATGCGGAAGCAGTGAAGAAGGTCTTGTCCATGACGCTGGACTTATTTTCCAATCAAAAGTACCGACGGTAGGGACTACCACACAGAAATGAATGGACATATTTTCAGGCACTGGATGGAGAAAGATCTACTTCCAATTCTAAACAGACCATCATGCTTGGTAATGGATAATGCATCCTATCACAACGCAGTATCAGCGGAAGACAAAGTACCAACTGCATCAAATACAAAAGATCAAATTAGGACTTGGCTTGCTAAGGAAAATGTCAGCTTCGATGATACATATTTGAAACCCGAGTTGTTGCACCTGGTGAGGATGACAAATAAGACAAAGGTGTTTCATATTGACAAAATCATTGCGGAATACGGCCACACGTCTTTGCGACTACCTCCATATCATGCTCACCTCAATCCGATAGAGCTTATCTGGGCTAAAGTAAAAGGGCAAGTTGCCGAACAGAACAGGACGTTTAATATGTGTGATGTTGAAGTTCTGACACGTGAGTCCTTCTCAATGATAGACATGCAGTTCTGGAAGAAGTGTATTGAACATGTGCTCGGAGAGGAAGACGAGTACTGGCACCGAGATGGATTACAATTTGTCCAGCCAGTAACAATTATCAACCTCATGGAATCGTCAGATTCGGGATGATACAAATCATATTTTGATTACAGACTGAGAAATAGCAACGTATACATTTCCATATCCAAATGCGTCTACCATCATACAATTTGTGGTGAAGTTAAGACACCCTGGGGTCTAATGGTGACCGAAGGAGAGGACTAACTGTTGCATATTGTATCCATGTTCACGATTGCACATAAAGGGCAACACACTTAATTACTTGACCTATCAAGTTAATTATGGAGATACACCTATGAATAGAATTGACATGGACAAATTCTAGGGATACTGTAAAATCTAAAATTTGAGCCCCGTATTTGCAATTGTCATAAAAGATCAAAGGAATTCGCCGATGTGCAAAATCCGTAGCATCTATGGACTACTGGTTAGCTTTATTTTAGCGTCATGGATATTCTAAGGCTGCTCAAAAATCAATGAGATCCAACAGGTAGTTTTCGAGAAATCAATTTCAAACGTGCTCACGAATTAATGGACGGACTATACCAGAGGCACTGACAAAAGAACAAGAAAGGAAAATTACCACATGCGAAATGAGATGCCTCAGGAAAGCAGTAAATAAAACAAGAAGAGACCATATAAGAAATGAGGAAATTAGAAGAACAGTCGGAACAACACCTGCTATTAGATTTATTGAAAACAGAGACTCAAATGGTTTGGCCACTTGGTCAGAATGAACCTGAATACACCAGTTGCAATAGCGTACAACCTGAAAATGGAATCATCAAGAGGAAAGGACAGACCAAGAAAAAGATGAGTTGATGGAGTTACAGATATCTTAAAACTCCACAATACCACACAATATCAAGCGACCGAACGTGCATTATCTCGGAAACCGATCATCAGTTAATGCTACACCTAGCGGCAAAAAGCAGAGAGGACAAGAGAAAGAAAGATTGCTTTTGTAGATCTGACAAAGGCATTTGACACTGTCAGCAGACCATGACTTCATAAAATATTAAAACATATCAGCTGCTCCCCAAAGTTGCTCCAATTGATCGTCTCCTTACATGAGGGCATGAAAGCCAATATACAGTTCGATGGTAGCACATCTAATAGCTTCGAGGTTAAGAATGGAGTCAACCAGGGCTGTGTCCTAGACCCCCTCATTATCATTGGCATCGTCTTCACAGTCTTGTTACACCACGTCTTTGGAGATGCTGATGGCGATGTTTTCATCCGCACTAGATCTGATGGCTCACTCTTCAACTTGGCTCGCTAAAGAACCAAAACAAAAACAACAGAATTTCTTCTCAACGAACACCTTTTCGTAGATAATGTTGCCTTAGTTGCACACAGTGAAGCTACACTGCAATCTCTAATTAATAATTTCGCCAGGGCATACGACATGTTTTCTCTAACTAGAATTGTCAACCAAAACAGTAGTTTTATGTCAGGAAAATAACACATTAACAAATATCACTTTAAATGGTAACCATATAACACCAGTTTAAAAATGTTGCTATCTTGGGTCCATGGCCCCTGCTAGCTTTTCTCTTGAAGAAATCAACGCTCGAATAGGCAGCCCAGCTACTACATTCGGCAAACTATCAAAGAGGCTGGAAAACAAAACGTTAACATTGCAGACGAAGATTTAAATATATCGAGCCTGTGTATTTAGCTCTTTACTATATGGCTCAGAAACATGGACAGCCTACTCAAGACACGAGAGGAGACTTAACATCTTTCACCTTCGATGTCTCCGCAAGATTATGAACATCAGGTGGTACGACAAGATAACCAACTCTGAAGTACTGCAACATGCAACTTGCCTTCCATCATGGGCATGCTAAACAGTAGAAAACTAAGATGGCAAGGACATGTGCAAAGAATGTACAATTGCCGAAATTCCAAAACAAATGTTGTTCTGTGAACTTAGGCGGGAAAGAGGATCCAAGATAGACCACTGCTCAGATATAAAGATGTCTGCAAATGACCACTGCTCAGATATAAAGATGTCTGCAATGACCACTACTCAGATATAAAGATGTCTGCAATGACCACTGCTCAGATATAAAGATGTCTGCAATGACCACTGCTCAGATATAAAGATGTCTGCAATGACCACTACTCAGATATAAAGATGTCTGCAATGACCACTGCTCAGATATAAAGATGTCTGCAATGACCACTGCTCAGATATAAAGATGTCTGCAATGACCACTACTCAGATATAAATATGTCTGCAATGACCACTGCTCAGATATAAAGATGTCTGCAATGACCACTGCTCAGATATAAAGATGTCTGCAATGACCACTACTCAGATATAAAGATGTCTGCAATGACCACTGCTCAGATATAAAGATGTCTGCAATGACACTGCTCAGATATAAAGATGTCTGCAATGACCACTGCTCAGATATAAAGATGTCTGCAATGACCACTACTCAGATATAAAGATGTCTGCAATGACCACTGCTCAGATATAAAGATGTCTGCAATGACCACTGCTCAGATATAAAGATGTCTGCAATGCCTCAATGAATAACATTTTTGTATCTGTCCGAGCAAATAGGAACAAATGGCTGATAATCGAGGTATATAGAAAACAACATTCCGCAAAGGTGTAGAATCTTCTGATGACAGATCTAGGATAAGCTAAAGACAACAGAGACAAGCAAAAACTCAGAAGGTGCTGCACAGTGAAACACTTTGCCAGTTGAGCGTCTGTAGGACGACAAAAAGCATATGTAATCTTCTGTATATATATACTATATATATATATATATGATACCAAAAGAGTTACTAACTTACCACCAAACACTTGCACCTCACACAGAGTTAGAATACGGTCATGCACTGTGCCATATGCAGGTGCTTTTATTGTCATACGATCAATTAGAGTCAGTGAATTAATAGGTATAGTGTACTTAGTCATGATATTCTGTGTTGTGTACGTCAAATGTAGGTCACCATTGACAGTGTACAGGAGGATTTGACCTCCTTTCAGTCGATACTGATATTCTGCAACAGAAAGATGTAAAACATACTGGTTTTGATAATACAATCAGTACTGATTATTATAATAATAAAAACACACATGATGATAATGATGAAAGTACTAATTATGATAATAAAAACACACATGATGATAATGATGAAAGTATTGTTTATTATAAATCAGGTCATGTAATATGTAGTTGTGACTGGTCAGGTAGCGGGTTAGTCGTAATCCTCTATCAAATGAGATCTAGGACGCCTCCTTCCCTCTTCTAGCCTAGAGGGTAACATTGAACAAGGTGGATTGCCGTTTTAGCACTCCTCCATACGGCAGGGAGTATGTCATGGATGAGGGTGGGTAAGTGGCCAGTTGACTTCTGACTGACTCGCTCACTGTTCAAAAGCTTAGTGTCTCTTAAATTTTGTCAGATCAATTTTTTTCGCTAAAAAATATAGGACTATTAGTTAGTCTTCCTCTCTCTCAATGTTCTTCGTACAACGGACCTTAGCCTCGTGTGTTACCTCTTCGAGTTCCTCTCTCAATGTTCTTCGTACAACGGTCCTCAGCCTCGTGTGTTACCTCTTCGAGTTCCTCTCTCTCAATGTTCTTCTTACAACGTACCTCAGCCTCGTGTGTTACCTCTTCGAGTTCCTCTCTCAATGTTCTTCGTACAACGGTCCTCAGCCTCGTGTGTTACCTCTTCGAGTTCCTCTCTCAATGTTCTTCGTACAACGGTCCTCAGCCTCGTGTGTTACCTCTTCGAGTTCCTCTCTCTCAATGTTCTTCTGTACACGTACCTCAGCCTCATGTGTTACCTCTTCGAGTTCCTCTCTCTCAATGTTCTTCGTACAACGTACCTCAGCCTCATGTGTTACCTCTTCGAGTTCCTCTCTCTCAATGTTCTTCGTACAACGTACCTCAGCCTCATGTGTTACCTCTTCGAGTTCCTCTATCTCAATGTTCTTCGTACAACGGACCTCAGCCTCGTGTGTTACCTCTTCGAGTTCCTCTCTCTCAATGTTCTTCGTACAACGTACCTCAGCCTCGTGTGTTACCTCTTCGAGTTCCTCTCTCTCAATGTTCTTCGTACAACGTACCTCAGCCTCATGTGTTACCTCTTCGAGTTCCTCTCTCTCAATGTTCTTCTTACAACGTACCTCAGCCTCGTGTGTTACCTCTTCGAGTTCCTCTCTCTCAATGTTCTTCTTACAACGTACATCAGTCTCATGTGTTACCTCTTCGAGTTCCTCTCTCTCAATGTTCTTCGTACAACGTACCTCAGCCTCATGTGTTACCTCTTCGAGTTCCTCTCTCTCAATGTTCTTCGTACAACGTACCTCAGCCTCGTGTGTTACCTCTTCGAGTTCCTCTCTCTCAATGTTCTTCTTACAACGGTACTCAGCCTCGTGTGTTACCTCTTCGAGTTCCTCTCTCTCAATGTTCTTCTTACAACGTACCTCATCCTCATGTGTTACCTCTTCAGTACCCTCCTCTCAATGTTCTTCGTACAACGGTACTCAGCCTCGTGTGTTACCTCTTCGAGTCCTCAGCCTCGTGTGTTACCTCTTCGAGTCCTTTTCTCTTACTGTCAATAAAAATATCTCAACTAACTTAAGTCCTTCCAAAACCAGCTGTCCCTCCCCTGGTCTCGTGATATCCGACTTAACGGGAGTCCTCGAATACACCGGGATAAATCACTGGCTCGAGTTGGAATACTCTGTTGGGTCAGCAATAGCCAGGCTCCAGTATAGGCCTTCATGCTCTCATTATCTCTTCCGTAAAGTGGTCTGACATTTGTGTGTGTGTAAACGATAGAACATCAGCGTGACTTGTTATTTTACTCGATTTTGAGTCATTGGATATTTATCTACAACAAATATTTGGATTACTGATATTGCAGAGTGTTAAATTGAATTTGTGAGTGTTGTTTTCATCTTAAAATGGGCAAAACGTGTTGTGTTCCTGGATGTAAATCGAACTACGACTCGACTAAAGAATATGTGAGTGTTTTAAAATTCCCATCAAATTCTGATAGGAGAGACAGATGGGAGAAATGCATTCCACGAAAAGACTGGTCACCAGTTAAATCAAGCGTTGTGTGTCGTAAACATTTTCATCCATGTGACATTATATTGTCTGATACATTTATAGATAAATGTGAATTAAACATGAACTTCCTCGAAAGCATCCTGGTTTTAAAAAACTGCTTATCCATCTCTGTTTCCTGAATTGCCATCTTATTTATCCAGTCAACAACCACAATCTCGTAAAGATTCAGAAATAAGAGTAGCAGAAATCGTCAGTAAACATGACAATAGAACAGCTGAGTGGTTGTCTGCAGATATTATACAAGATTTTCCAACTTTAAAGTGTGAGATAACAGCAAAGTTAAAAGACTTGTTAGATAAAAACTGAGAATGCATACAGTCACAGAGGATATATTTACTTGTCTTGTTTTGTATACTATCAGTGTGAAAGCAAACAGTGCACCATCTATTTCTGTAAGTGTAAAAGTTTTACCAGACATGAGTGTACAAGTTTATGTAGAAAATAAACAAGTGTCTGGTAAATATCTTGATTGGATTTTAATTAACAGTAAACTTGAGAGGTGGTCACAGCTGGAAAATTACT
>JADZMA010000239.1:0-40083 GCA_020796225.1 Arion vulgaris
CAAATAAAATACAACTGGCCCAAGATGGAAAACTACGCTCCCACGACCTTCACGGAACACGTGAACGTGATACGATATAAAATAAAATAATATAAGACGCAGAAGTGATATTTATTAAAATTCACGATAGTCTACGCTGGATAGAGTTGCATATAATGATTACGATGGCGATAAGGAAAATGATAATTATGATGATGAAGATTATAATAATAAATATTATGATAATGATCTTCTTTGTTTCTTCCCCTTGCGATCGGTTTCGTATTTCTAAACCATAAGATGAGTTGCCTCTATCTTCTTCTTTTTCAAAAAACGCTCCATATCGACCACTTGTTAAACCTCTTTCGATTTACAGTAGATCTGAGCCTATAGTGATTGTACATTGTGCCAGTTATGTGCCTCAAGTAGGCCAGCACATCGATTTCTGCGACCTTTTTATTTACTAGGATAATTTCCTAGGCTGCTACCTCAGTCGCCTCTTATGACATGCGTTGTAGGTGGCGGTGTTAGTATTCTTTGCTACCGTTGCGGGTGAAACACACGGGCAAGTTGCCTCTATGAAGATGCATGTCAGTTAAAGTTCCTTGCGGGGTTCCCAATTTGTTGCTCTGTAAACTTTGTTCATGAGGAATGTTTCATTTCGTTTCCTGTTGTATGATGGACATGACTGCAGGGTGTGCTCTGGAGTCTGTGTTTCCGTCTCATATGATAATTATTATTATTATTATGATGATGATCATGATGATAATGATGATGATGTTAATGATGATTATAGTGATGATAATGATGATGATGTTAATTATGATTATAATGATGATAATGATGATGTTAAGGATGATTATAATAATGATGATGTTAAGGATGATTATAATGATTATAATGATGATAATGATGATGATGATGATGTTAAGGATGATTATAATGATGATAATGATGATGATGTTAAGGATGATTATAATGATGATGACGATGATGTTATGTAAAGATGACTATTATAAAGATGATAATGACGATGATCATTATAATGATGATGACAAATGGCAAAACTAATAAAATTCAAATTTCAAGATGTGTTTCAAGATAAGTAATACTTTTTTCTGTTTCAGGGCTTGCAAGGTGGATTAAATGGGTGACATGCTGATCTTCAGATTATTACTAAAACAGATCTTGAACAAGCATCAGCATTTGTTACTGGATTAACTAGTGGCTACATGGTTGGATCTCTTCTCATCGGGGCTATTTTCAATAAAGTAAGTCATACATTATTGTTGCAGATAACCTATGAAAGAGACAAATATAATGAAGGCCATTGGCATGTAGTGTAGATGTTTGTGGAATATTTTCCGATCGTAACGGCTCTCATGTCGACCCAGCCTCAATTTGGGGAGGAAAAACAGTGGGAAGTAAAGGCGACGGCGTGATGTTGATCACATCACCCATCGTGTGCCGACGGTGTTAATTAGTTAGTTAGTTAGTTAGTTAGTTAGTTAGTTAGTTAATTTAGTTAGTTAGTTAGTTAGTTAGTTAGTTGGTTGGGTTAGTTAGTTGGGTTTGTTAGTTAGTTGTTAGTTGGGTTTGTTAGTTAGTTGATTAGGGTTTGTTAGTTAGTTAGTTAGTTGGGTTAATTTTGTTAGTTAGTTAGTTGGGTTTGTTAGTTGGGTTTGTTGTTAGTTTTAGTTAGTTAGTTAGTTAGTTGGGTTTGTTGGGTTTGTTGGTTAGTTAGTTAGTTGGGTTTGTTGGTTAGTTTAGTTGGTTGGTTAGTTAGTTAGTTAGTTGGGTTAGTTAGTTAGTTGGTTAGTTAGTTAGTTTTAGTTAGTTAGTTAGTTAGTTGGTTAGTTATTAGTTAGTTAGTTAGTTGTTAATTAGTTAGTTAGTTAGTTAGTTAATTAGTTAGTTAGTTAGTTAGTTGTTAGTTAGTTAGTTAGTTAGTTAGTTAGTTAGTTAGTTAGTTAGTTAGTTAGTTAGTTAGTTAGTTAGTTGTTAGTTAGTTGTTAGTTAGTTAGTTAGTTAGTTAGTTGGTTAGTTAGTTAGTTAGTTAGTTAGTTAGTTAGTTAGTTAGTTAGTTAGTTAGTTAGTTAGTTGTTAGTTAGTTAGTTAGTTAGTTAGTTAGTTGGTTAGTTAGTTAGTTGGTTAGTTAGTTAGTTAGTTGGTTAGTTAGTTGGTTAGTTGGTTAGTTAGTTAGTTGGTTAGTTGGTTAGTTGTTGTTAGTTAGTTAGTTGGGTTTGTTTGTTAGTTAGTTAGTTGTTAGTTAGTTAGTTAGTTAGTTAGTTAGTTAGTTAGTTAGTTAGTTATTAGTTAGTTAGTTAGTTAGTTAGTTAGTTAGTTAGTTAGTTAGTTAGTTATTGGGTTTGTTAGTTGTTAGTTAGTTAGTTAGTTAGTTAGTTAGTTAGTTAGTTAGTTAGTTAGTTAGTTAGTTAGTTAGTTAGTTAGTTAGTTGTTAGTTAGTTAGTTAGTTAGTTAGTTAGTTAGTTAGTTAGTTAGTTGTTGGTTGGTTAGTTAGTTAGTTAGTTAGTTAGTTAGTTAGTTGGTTAATTAGTTAGTTAGTTAGTTAGTTAGTTAGTTAGTTAGTTAGTTAGTTAGTTGTTAGTTAGTTGTTAGTTAGTTAGTTAGTTAGTTAGTTAGTTAGTTAGTTAGTTAGTTGTTAGTTAGTTAGTTAGTTAGTTAGTTAGTTAGTTATTAGTTAGTTAGTTAGTTAGTTGTTAGTTAGTTGTTAGTTAGTTAGTTAGTTAGTTAGTTAGTTAGTTAGTTAGTTAGTTAGTTAGTTAGTTAGTTAGTTAGTTAGTTAGTTAGTTAGTTAGTTAGTTAGTTAGTTAGTTAGTTAGTTAGTTAGTTAGTTAGTTAGTTAGTTAGTTGTTAGTTAGTTAGTTAGTTAGTTAGTTAGTTAGTTAGTTAGTTAGTTAGTTGGTTAGTTAGTTGGTTAGTTAGTTAGTTAGTTAGTTAGTTAGTTAGTTAGTTGTTAGTTAGTTAGTTAGTTAGTTAGTTAGTTATTTGGTTAGTTAGTTAGTTAGCTGGGTTGCTATTACTTCTTCTTAACTAAGCTAGCTAATTTATTAGTTAGTTAGTTAGTTAGTTAGTTGTTAGTTGGTTATTAGCAAAATACGTTCTAAACACCGTATTACCCCATATCCCCTAGTATAAGTAGGGTTCCTTTACTTGTTTTACTGCAGATGTCACGCTTGAATCCCAAAAAGATAAAAAATAACTTGCATGCCATGAAGTGGAGACACCGGGGTTTTAAAAATACAAACCTTGGTGAAACCCCGAGCCGAACTTTACTAAAAAGAAGAAATATCATTCTTAATTCCATAGAAAAAATTGAATGAGTTGCCCAGGATAGAGTAGTATGGAGAACTTTCTTACAAGCTCTAAGTAACGTATAACGTATATATAATCCCAACAAAGAGGTGAAGAAGAGGACCCACATTTCAGAGCGTCAGCGGTCTGTACGATTCTAAGGCCGACATTTAAGGATTGAGACCCAGTTATAATCAAGTTCTTAACAGCTACGCCAGTAAACGTTGTCGAAGCTGCAATGTCCTGACATTAGTTCACCTTGTTGGTCTTGCCAAATTGCTTGATTTTAGTTCTATCTGCATGTGGCTGCCATATACCAGTATCTGGAACCAGAATGACCAGTCACCGGTCTACTAGTTGGTTTTCTTAGCAAGTTGGTTGGATACCTAGTTCTTCATCATCAAATAATTTGACCTGAGAATAGCTTTGCCACCTTAACAGTCATTGAAATGTCTCTCTTTCGTGGGCCAGATGTCCTGCCTCCGCAGCCGTTATGTTCAAACCATCAGTTACATTATGAATCCATCTTCTCCGTGGTCTTCCTCTTCTCCTCTTTTGCCCCCTTCCATGATGGCCTTTTCCGGCCCTTCGTGTCTCTTTATATGTTCGAAATGCTTCAATTTTAGCTACTGAATTTGTTAGTTTGATTACGCTTGGTAGTTAGTTTTGTTAGTTAATTACGTTATTTTGTCAGCTATTTCGATAGTTAGTTTGTTGTTTTAGTTAGTCATATAGTTAGTAGTTAAGTTAATTAGTCGTGTTAATTAATGGGTTAACTACGTAGCTAGCTAAATAAATAATTAAATGGCTGGTTAGCTAGTTAGTTAATTAGTTGAAATCTTCTTCTTATTCTTTGCGTTCGTTCTTTACGACCAATTTTAATCACTCTATGTGATATGTTTGATCTTTGCCAAGAGCGTGTATACGTTGCACATTGGTTTGGTAGGCCCCTAAACGCATAGACTTCTACACGTTTAGGACATGTACATCCGATTTCAGCCAAACCTCTTTAGTCGCCTCTTACGACATGCGTGGCAGGTAACAGTGGTTCTATTCTTTACATCCCAAATTTGGGTCGCGGTAACAACTCAGGCGGACTTTGAGTGAAATGAATAACCAACGTATTTGATTCAATTTCTGGTATGCTCAACTCTCTAGTTTATCCAGCTGATAACTGGTAACCCTGGTGTTCTTAAAACTCACTATTCTCTTCCTATAACTGGTATCCGAGCTTTCTAAGCTGCGGAAAATATGTATCAGCATTAGTGCTATGTTGACGTGCTCAACCCTGATATTTTGTATACATTGAAACTAACTGAAAGCAGTTGTGAACACTTTAAGTGGCTTGTCGATGACTATAACAAGTTTTACAGTAAACAAATTGAATCTTGTAATCATTATCGTCGTCCTTAACATCTCTAATTTAGAGACAGAAAAGAGATAGAGCAGTAATTAACGACATAGTTCCTAGTAGATCATGCAAGACTGGATGCCTGATGGACAGAGCGAGGAGTGTGTTTGACCAGCAGGCCACAGGAACCATCAAAATGCATATCATTCAATATCTATTGGAGAGTTGAGCTCCTATGGGTCTTCTCAGAGTGCAATGACATTGATTCAGTAACCAATAACAGACAAGAGGACAACAATGACGATTGTGGTAACAAACATTAAAGAAACCTTGTAAGCGACAAAGAAGGTGACGTAAAAATGAGTTAGATTCTTTCAAGAAAGATGTGATGAGAGTGACGTTCTACAAATGGTATGATACATAATCATAATTCCTCTCATGCCGTTATACCTTACATAGGGCCTGCAGTAATTTCTCATAACGCTCTATCCAGGCAACTCGCCAATCTCTTCAATGGATTTCCTGCCTCTCTCAGCAAAGTTCGTTTCAGGGTCTCCTTAGAGTCGTCCTCTTTTCTTGAACCGTATGCATTCCACTTCAATGCCTGTTTGATATTCTTTTATCATTTCTTCTCAAGGTATGTCCAAATATAAGAGCCAGCCTTCGACCCAGCCTCAACTGGGTACCAGACATGCTCTGGGAAGTAAAGACGGCCGGCGTGATGCTGACCACATAACCCATCGTGTACCGACGGTCAATTAAAAATACAGGCCTAACACTGTATTGACCTATATATACCATGAGGTATGAAAGGGTTCCTTTTATGTCCAACATATCTCCATCTTCTCCCTGTTATAACAGTTTTTAATAGTGGTTGACCAGACATTTCTATGATTTCACCACTTCTGAATTCGTCCCATTTTCTGTTCATTATTTTTCTCAGACATCTATTTTTAAATGTATTAAACTTGCTTTCTATATCTTTAGACATTTTCCAACTCTCGCTGCTGTATGTTAGGATTGATACAACTTTTGAATTGAAAATTCGTAATTTGAGTTATAAATGACACATACATAATATTAACTCTGTTATAACAAAAATCATTATCTGTTAGTTTCTCTGTACAACTAAAATGTTTTTTTTATGTTGTTAATTTTCTCTTTAGGTGAACACCAATCTTCTGCTCTTCATGGCGATGGTTGGAATGGGAGGCATTTTCGTAGTCCTCCATATTCAGCAATTATGCCTTGATGATTTTTATTCGAATATTATGTGGTTTCTTTGCCGGATGTATCGATACTTGTAAGTACACCTTAACTGACATCGCTTTGCTGATAGCATCGATATTAGTAAGTACATATTTATTGACAATGCTTTGTCTATAGCATCGATACTTATAAGTACATCTTGACCGACGATGCTTGCAGGAAGAATCGATACCTATAAGTACATCGTTACTGATAATACGTTGACGGAGGCATCGATACTTGTAAGTACGTCTTGACTGACGATACTTTGCAGCAAAAGTCGATACTTATAAGTAAATCTGATGACGATGCTTTGCCGGTGGCATCGGTACTTGCAAGTACATCTTTGCTGACAATGTTTGTCTGGAAGCATCGATACTTATAAGTACATCTTGACTAACGATAATATGCCGGAAGCATCGATACGAGTAAGTACATCTTTACTTGCGTCACTTTGCTGGAAATATTAATACCTGTAAGTACATTTTTAGGGGTGAATGTTTACTGCGACCAAGTAGTTAAGCTGCCTTCCGGTCTGGAAGTTGCGGGTTCGAATCCGGACAGCATCGTTAGGTTCACAAATGCATTTTTTAAATCGTAGAACGCTTAGAATTATTAATGGAGCTACTGAGTTTTTTAACCTCAGAGCATATGATACTGAGCCGAGAAAAAGAAGAATTTGTACTTATGTTTGCTTTACCATGATGTTGCTTTCAGTTTTGTGTTTCTTAGATATGACCATCTTTTCCGTCACTGGATTGTTGATATTATATCTTTCTCTATTCCTTCTCTCCTATCCCCTACGCTGTTTCTAATATCTCTTTTATGTGTTTTAAAATGTGTTCAGAGAAAATACAAAAAATTGTGGAGGCAACAAACCCATAGCAAACGCCCACAAGATCCTATCAGCAGACTAAACAGAAAACAGCACACAACAATCTTTCGCTTAAGAACATGTCACTGCAGGCTCAACTATAACATGCAATAATAAAGCCTGCTCAGACTGTACAATGTGCATGTCAGATAGAAACACAGATTTCGGAGCACATCCTGTAGTCATGCCCATCATACATACACCAACGAAATGAAACATGGCCTCATGAACAGAAGCTTACAGAGCAAGCTATGGAGAACTCTCGAGGAACTCCAACTGACATGCAGCTTCATAGAGGTAACCCATCTCATGGTTTAGACGAGTATACGAAACAGACCGCAAAGACGAAGATAAGAAAATGTGTGCGCTTCACATTGAGACCAGATCAATCGTCAGTACTCATTCTTGACTAACTCATTCAACTTGTATATTTGATTGTCAATACGTATTGCTACTACTTGTTGCTAATACATGGGTTTTTTTTAAACTCTTAGATGTTTTGATTTATATTAAACTTTTCTAAGTGTGGTCAGCTTTCTAATGTTTTACCTTGTCAATGTCTTGATGTAATCCTAAGGACTGTCTGTTTGTTTGTTATTCCACAAGGCGGAGAAAGACATACATCTGCTTTTGAAATAAGTGTTACAGAAGAGTTCTCCGTATATCATGGACAGAGAAGAGAACAAATAGATATATCAGAAAGAACTCAAATTCAAGAAACTGGCTATGCTACAAATATGAATGAGAAAAATAAGTATTTTGGACATATACAGAGACAAGAAGGGCTGGAGAAGGCAATCACGGAATGAGGCATCCCGGCAAAGAGGAGAAGAGGACGACCACAGAGAAGATGGACTCAGGGTGTAACTAATGATTTGAACATGACAGCTGCAGAGGCAGGACATCTGACAGGAGAGAGAGAAATTCCGACGGACTGTTAAAGTGGCAAGGTTTTACTCAGGTCAAGCTATTTGATGATGATGATGATGATGATATATGAGACAAAACAACAGCACACACACACACACACACACACACACACACACATAAGTATACGAATATAACATTCATTCACACATCATTCTTAGGTAGCTTCAAGTATGAAGCAATGATGAATATACAGTAGACTTACAAGTTTAATCTTTTGTGTGTGTTTTATTTGTTTAGATTTTAATACATTTTTTTAATTTTGTTAAAAATGCTCTTTTATTTCTATTCTCTTCTGAACTTCAATTTCAAGCCTGCCGTCCTCTTTTATTATACGTATAAAATATACATAATTTGACACTAGCTTAAGTCTTATTCCCCATACCATTATGTTCAATGCTTTTGTCTCCTTTGCTTTGCTTATTACAATTGTTTTTGCTTCCTCCTATCACTATCCAAGCTACATATATTACTTTTCCTGCTTACTTGTTATAATAGTTGTTGCAATTTTTGCTTGCTGTCATCTAACATCGCCATATCATTCGCATACCTTACGTTATTTACTGTTCTTCCACTGATGTTAAAACCTGGTAACCTTTCAATTTTAAAGAGCAACAATAAATAACTCGGATATTTTGAGCACAAAAGAACGAGATAAGACAATGTTGAAAACCACAATAAAAGCAAAAGTTGTAAGCAAAGAGTTTTATAGGAAAGCAACGATACAAATGAAAATTTTTTTTTAAAAACACATTAAGGAATGAATATACAAACAAAAATAAACTTTGCCATTATTCCAACAATGGAAGAGGAGAAAACGTTCAAGACCCTACAAATGACTTTGAAAGTAGAGATGGCAATTGATTCGCGATAACTCTTAGAATAAACTGTATTCTAAGTAAAGTAAAAAAGTAAAGGAACCCTTTCATACCTCGTGGTATATAGGGCAATACAGTGTTAGGCCTGTATTTTCATTGACCGTCGGCACACGATGGGTGATGTGGTCAGCATCCCGCCGGCCGCCTTTACTTTTCCAGAGCATGTCTGGTACCCAGTTGAGGCTGGGTCGACCTGTGAGCCGTCGCGGTCGGGAAAAATTTCACGTTGAACCCAGACCACCAGCCCTGGGAAGCGAGTTCACTAACAACTACGCTACCGCAGCTCTCCCCATTCTAAGTACTAACTCATAAATATTCATTTGTAATTTTGAAAGAAGATTGTAAATATGCAAGAAAAACATGGATCGATTAACGAAACATTTCTATTTCAGCTGGAAATGCTGGTCATATGCGGACTTGGGGAAATGACGGTAAAGTTCTCATGCAAATAATACATTTTTTTGCTGCTCTTGGAGGAGTTTTTGCACCTTTGTATACCGAGCCTTTTCTTGCTAAAAGTACCAATAAACAGAAACGAGCAGTGTAAATTTCACAAATGGAAATGTGTCTTCCGAACGTATGATCGTTGACCTGAGAAACAAATGTACATTTCCTTTTATTTTAACTGGTGTGTTCACAGCGGTGTCTGGTGTACCATTTATTGTGTTGTTTATTGTGAATTTAAGAAAGACAAAACATGTGACGAATACGGTTATTGGAGACCAAATTATTGAAAGAAAACTTCCATTGTCGATACATGTGTTTATACAGATGATGATTTGTATTTTTTCATTTCTATAGCTGCATTGATCTTACGTTTTCAACTTTCTTATGTCGTTTCTGATAAATGAATACAGTTTTGTGACAAAGGCAACAAGTGTTTATATAACTGCTATATACTGGGTGTCATTTGCAACTTCCAGATTTATAATGATCTTTATATCACAAATGTTATCGGCTGTTTCTTTGTTGCTTCTGTGTTTAAGTATGATGGTCATAGCATACACAGGCTTCATTACTAGTGCAGTATTTGGATCTATTACAGCTATGTCCATTTCACTGCCATAGCTAGGTCTTGGAATGTCTGGTGTCTTTGCTACAGCATTTTCTTGGACAGAGTCTGAATTGCTGAAAGTCACTGCTCGAGTTTCCTCCAGCATAAGCATAACAGCATCAATTGGCAAGATATTTAATCCTTTACTACTTGGGTATCTGATGGAACAATTCACTAGCATGTGGTTCTGTTATGTATTAGTTGGTGAGACCGCCATTTTGTGTCTTGTGTTTACTATTCTATTGCTGTTTAACAGATATTTTGTAAACAAAAAGTACAGCTTTTAAATTATTTACGACAGTCTGCAGCGGGGTTTTTAAAAAGACTCAATTTGGAAACAATGACCCCATGAGCGAAAAAGAAAAAAAAAACTTTTAATTTGAACTTGGGAACAAAACCCCAAAAAAAACAGTGTTTCCATAAATATATTTTAACATTCAAGATCTGATTTTTTTTCCCGGGAAAAAAAAACCATTGTATTTTATCAAAATTGTAAACCTAATCAGGATATGATTTAAGAAATGTAACTACCCAAAACTTTGGTTGTATCAAAAAATTTTGAGAAAAGGGGCAGATCCCATTTAAACCCAAAGGAATAAAGGGAAAAGACAATGGAACTAGAGGGGACACACTTTGGGAAAGACCAGAGTGGTATACCCAAAAAGGGTTTTTCCCGGAAATCAGTAGGGAATGGAAAGGGGGGGTTTTCCAAAAACCCAATGGAGACTAGATTGGGGAAGGGGGGCCGAGATTAACTTTTCTATGTAGTTAAAGGGGCTGCAAGAGACAGCTAGAGCAAAAAAATGGAGACGGTTGATGGCTTATGCTCCAATCGGAGTTAAAAGGCACTGGAGAGATAGAGAAATAGAGAGAAACAGCTTGGGTAAAAATGGCACTGGAGAGAGAGAGAGAGAGAGAGAGAAAAAATAGAGAGAGAGAGAAAAATGAGAAAACGGTTTGGGAAAAAATGAAACACTGGCACGCTGAACGTATGTATGTGAAAATTTAGGTACAAATTTGAAGTTAAACAAAAGTTTGGCCACTAGCAGAGAGAGAGAGAGAGAGAGAGAGAGAGAGAGAAAAAGAGAAATAGAGAGAAAATAGGAAAGCTCGAATGAGGATAAAAGTCATTGATCTATTATTTCATTGAGAAATTACTGGGTGATGTTTGTTTACAAATGTACCCTATTTTTTTTTATATGCATATCCACTGATATATTAACCTGAATAAAACGGGGAAGAAAAAAAGTGATGATCCAGACCCCTTGTTTCCCAACGGAGCCCAAGGCCCACGGGGGGACATTTTCATCGTTTAGGGGGGCAATGGACTTGTTCAGATTTTAAAATTTTAATGTTCGTGATGTTGTAAACCGATATTTGGCTTTTGAATGTCTTGAAAAAAACGAAGGGTTTTTTACAATCACTTTACTGAATTTTAAAAAAGTTTTCCCAAAAGCGGAAAATACTTATTTTTAAAGGACATTTTTACCTTTTTAATGCTTTGAAAGCGGAAAAAAACATATTTTTGTGTTATGGAGTCATTTTTTTTAAACTAATGTTTTCTGTCATTTTAAACCCCGGGTCATGAAACCAAAAATAAGTTTATACATTACAATCTTGAGTATGAATAGTTTTGGAAGACCCACGATATCATATTTAACCCAAAAAGAGGCCCGAATTTTTGTTTTGGGTTTGGGAATGTTGGGGAAGGAGGGGAAAAGGGGAACCCAAAAAAAACTAAGGTGGTTTGACTCAAATTCAAAGGGCCATTAGTTTGATTACCATATTAATGGATACTCGCTGTGAAACTGGATTATACAGGTGTCCTTATAGTACCTTTTTTGTAGTTGTATAGTTAGCGAAGGATACTTTTTTTTTATATTTACATGGGAGGGGGCATTCAAATTTTTTAAAGGCTTTGGTGGGGCATGGCTAAAAAAGGGTTTGGGGAAACACGGGGACCCAGACGTTGTTGGTGAACTTCTAAGATCTTTTACTTCAAGTGTGTAGAAAATAGCTACACAAGAATTTTTAAAACTAAAATAACCATTTTTGTTATAACTTAAACCCATGAGCCATTTTAATGGCTTTTTACATAAACTTTTTTTTTTTTGGTTTTCCCTTGGTTTTTTGGGTTACACCCCAAAAATTAAAAAACTAATACAAATTTTGTTTTCCCCCAAATTAAAATACCCAAAGAAAATGACGATTTAATCAATCAGAAACCACCAATATCAACACAAGACGATTTTCAAAAGACCCGATTGGGAAAAGATTTTCTTTTGTGATTTAGAAAGGAAAAATTTGATTCGCAGAACATTAAAAATTAAGTTTGGGGTTTAAACCTTGTGTACATGTGGACAGGTTCATCAAACTGCAGAATACATACTTCAAGTCTACCCCGAATATGGTACACTTAGACAAATTCATTGGCATAGTGAAACAACACTGAACAGAAAATTACACGACCCTTTTTTACCCCTACACAAGACAGTGACGTTTAAAACAAGAGAAAAACGTTGAATAGAGACAATATTTCAAGAAAAGGGAAAGGGAAAGGGGAAAGGAATATACTAATACTAATATGTACCCGTTTTTCCCAGGGAATTTTTTTTAAATCTAGTTGTAAATTTCCCAAAACCCAAAAAGAATTAATTATTATAGTTTAAATCTAGTTGTAAAGCCCCTAACAGTGCGAGATTAATCATATTAAAGAAACATCCCCTGTCCTCTAAAATTAAGATGTTTTCCCAATAATAACAATACGTTTTCTCTTGTTGGTTTGGGAAAACTTTGTGGGTTGGGCCCACATAAATTAAAATTTTCCCTAAAATCGGGATTGCCAGTAAAACCTGATAAAAATAGACTTCCAGTGAAAAGTTGAAAAAAAATTGGCAAATTAAATTTTAGTCAGTTTTAAAACTGATCAAATGTTATATTAAAAACCCAGATTTTAGATATAGATATTGGAATTTAGATATAGAGACGTTTAATGGCCCCTTTTTCTAAAATTTTTTAATTTTCCCATCTATGAAAGTTTCCCCTTCTTGAAAAATTCCAAGCCCAAAAGATGCCCAGATATCTTAAAAAACAATGGGAAAAACACTTTAAATTACATTTTTTTTCCTTTATAGATATATAGATTGATAACTACTGCTTTCTTTTTTTTTCCTTTTCCAAACAAATTTTTTTATCACAGCGTCAGAATAAGAAGGATTTCAAAGGGGCTGATTTTTTGTGTGCGCTTCATAACCAGTGTCTTTCGTCATCTATGTTATCTCTAGGTCCCCCTTTTGCGGGGAGGGCCCTTTTTTGTTTTTATCCACTGTATCGGATAACATTCCCCTTTTGGGGGGGAAATTTCGTAGGTAATCTGTTTAAAATTTTTGGAAACATTTAATTTGTTGTTTCTTGATGAAGCTCAGTACGGGGATGTTGTACTCTTTTTCCCATGTCTTCATTTCTAAACCGGTTTCTTTTTGTTACCCCCAGAATTCTGCTAAACCCCCCCCATCTCTTCGTGACTAGATTTCTTCTATCATTTGATGTCGGCGTCCAGATTTGGCACGGGACAGCATAATGTTTAAAAGGGAAGATTATGTTGAATAACACTCCAAAAAAAACATCAATACAAAAGCTGTTATGATAAAAATTTTGGGTGTAATAAAACAATTGCAATCAAAACTCGGAAAAATTTTTACGGTTTTTGGAAAAAGGGTTAATCCCCCGAAAATCGGAGAAAGAGAGGGGGGAAAAGAAGAGAGAGAGGGGAAAAAGAGAGGGGGATAGAGAGAGATGAAAGGGGCATATTTGGGAAAAATAAAACAAATTAATGGGAAATTGAAATTTTGGTGAAGTTCAAAAGGGGATGCAAATTTTTTTTAAACAGACCCAAAACCATGCATAAAAATAGATTTGAACAAGAAAAAAGGGGCACGAGATGGGAAATGGGTATCGGGGCTAGCGGGAGAGAGAGAGAGAGAGAGAGAGAGAGAGAGAGAGAGAGAGAAAAGAAAATAACATTGCCCAAGTGCTCAAGTACTATACGTTATATTTTATTATATGCAACTGTGATGGTTATATTTTGTTTATAGTCTTCATTTTCCCGTATTTACTGTTAAGGCGGGTGTGAAGTTGTAATAAACACTTCTCAAGTAAGGGAAAGAACCCTCTTTCCCTTCCAATTCCCCTTATTTGAAATACAGTTAATTTTTTTGGAAATTGTGCCCCCTTGGGTTGAAACCCTTAAATAACTTTTATTGATTATTTGTTTTGGCCCCATTTTTGGGATTTCAGTAAAAAACCATAAACCTGGCGGTAGTGCACGGACCCAAAAGGCCCGGCCCGATGAAATTTTTGGGAAGATGTTTAAAAAAATTTATGTCAGAATCTTTTTTTTAATCTTTTTTTAAAAATTTTTTGCTATTTTAAAAGGGCTTTTATTCTACTCTATCGTTTTTTAACAGCCAAATGTTTTTTTTGGGCCCCAAACGAACACGAGTTTCTATTTATAGTTTTTTCCCCGACAGGCCCTGGAACTCGATCTATCACTTTGAGATAAAGGGATCTCGGGAAAAAATACCCCGATCGCCCCACGGGAAACGAAACGAGTGTTTTGTTTAGATAGGGGGTACCCCCTTCCACGTCAAAAAGATCTGTGCACATAACATATTGTCACTGCAGTACAATCAGTTTTAAAACTTCGTGATTCTCCCAGAGACGAAATCAACACTCAAAACGGACAAGTTCTGGTTTTCGTTGCATCTAAATAAAATTAAATGTTCCATTCCCTTTTTCAGCCCTTTTTAAAGCATGCCCTTTAAATTTTCTACCCCAGGGGAAAGGATAAGAGGCCAAATTTTTTCCTCAATTTTCCAAAAATTGTATGATTGAACCCACACTTTTTAAAAAAAATGCCGGCCTTTTTCCCAAACAAAGGGGAAGTGTCTGTTGTTTTACATTTCTACCCTCTAGTATGAAAGGGGTAGGAAATCCATTTTTTTTCCCTAATGTATGGGTGTCTTTTGGGATTGACCCCAAATCCCCCCGGCCGAGCCGATAGGCGATCGCCTATACATTACACTAATCCGTCGTCCCTTTTTCTTCTTCACCTTTCAGCTCAAAAGGGAGACAGGTCTTCAACAAACTTCTTCCAGCTTTTCCCCCTCTATCCTCCCACCCTTTCCAATTTTTTCCCATGTTTTATCCCTTTTTAATACCCCGTCCCCATTTTTCAATATATATATAAAACGGGACGGCTCGTCATTGGGAAATTTGGGGCCACCAAAAAAATAAGGTGTAACGTGTATTTATTATTTTATACTTTAAAAATATACCCTAACCGAAACCATGTTTTTTCCGAAAATTTTGTCCGGCCCCACGAACAAAAATGATCAGGAGCCGTCACTGTATATATATATAAAAAAAGGTCCTCTAACCCTTCTTATATTATTTTAAATTTGTTATTTTATTGTTTGTTGCATATTTTTTTCCCAGTGATTTCAATGTTTTTTCGGTGTTTGATTTTCGATTTTTATTGATAGTAATTTGTTTTTGAAAAATATGGTATCTGCCCTTTTTTATTTTGTTATTCCATTCTTCCCTGTTATTAGCAGGATCAGAGGGGAGAACGGAATCGTGTATCATTTTTTCAGGGTAAGTTGTCGTATCTGAACCTTTCGGCCCCAAAATCTGACTTCAGTTTTGGGTTTTTTTTTTTGGCCCCGGGCCAGCTTCCCCTTTTTGATCTTCACAAACTTATTTTGGACTTCTTTGTAGTCTTTCGTTTCGGGGTCAAAACGGGAGGAGGAATGGAGTCCTGTTCTTTTTGTTCTTACCCCGACCTTGTCACTAGCAGCCCAGTTACAAGTCGTTAAAGTAAATTTACAAGTCGTTTTGACTGCTACTGCCTACGCAGTTTATGTATAGCCCCGGAGTCAACCCCCGGGTCACTAAAAATTTTTAAAAAATTATTTTTTTATATCAATTAATCGAAATGTAATGTATCCACTAAGGACTTATCCTGGTCCTTGGCCTACGTGTCCTACAATCTGAAAATTTTTATGCTCAAAAACCTAGAGCACCAACCCGCTTTTTGGGGGCCCGGGGGTTTCCCGAACCCCTTTAAACGGGTTTGAATCCCATGAAACACGGGTTTGAGTCACATGTGGGTTTGAATCCAAAAGTAAATGGAATTTGTTTATGTCGGGGTATCAAATAAATGTCACCATCTGCTTGGCATACATCATTCTTTTGTTTCTAAATATATTTACCGTTTTAAAAATAACTTTTTTTACCTCATGTTATCGCTATCTTTTTCTTCTTCTTTTTCCCTTTGAACGTATGTGACCCAAGCCTAAGAGCGATTGTAGGTTTGGGCCAGTTATCACTAGTATTCTCCAAAGGGGTCAACACATCCGATTTCTGAAATTTCCCCTTTTTATTTACTAGGAAATTTTATTGTATTATTATTGTTGTTTTCGTGTCTATCGCCCGTGTTCCCGGGGGCCCCGAAAGGGGGAAAAAGAGGGGAAACACTGCGACCTACAAGGCATGTCGTAAAAAGGCGACTAAGGTGGGGTTTGGCGTAGGGCTGGCTCCCCTACCCGGAAAAAATTTTAAACAAAATCCAACCAACCATGAAAAGTCACAAAAAAATAAAAAAAAAACTGTCCCAAACCCAAGGGGGAAAGGGAAAGCTTTTCTAGAAGAGGTATGAAGCGATGAAGAAAGCCGAAAAGGAGTCTACCCCCGCAGTTTTTTTTCACCTGGGAAAAAACTCCAAATTCCGGGAATGTTAAATTTGTATCAAAGGGGAAAAGACAGCACAGGTTGTAAATGAGATAAAATTTCACGGGATTGGTTTTTGGGGATTATGGGGAAATTGGGGGAATGGTAGGAAAAAGTTTAAAAGCAGGAGAAACAATGCTGTTCTCGGGCCCTTTTATGGAAGAAAAGCCCCCAAGGGGGGGAGAAATTTTATCAAAAAGAAGGGAAGGAAATAAAAAAGGGAAAAAAGTGAGTCTGGGAAATTTAAAAACTTTAAAACCCAAAAAAAGAAAGATTTTGGGAAGGGCCCCCAAAAGGTTTTAATCATCAATGATAAAGAGGAAAAAGTAAAAAAATTTTTACAAAAATTTCAAAATACAAAAATCAAAATGGGAAACTTTTGGGATGGGTGACCCCAAGCCAAAAAAAGGCCCCGGACAACAAAAGGCTCCCAAAGGAGGTCAGGGGGAAACAGGACTAGGAAAAATTGAACGAAAATGGAGAACATTACTAATTTCTGCGCAGGAATAAATTTTAAAGGGGGAAGTGTCTTTCCACAAAAAAAGAATCATAAAGCAACCGGGGTATCACCAGATCACAGAACAGAAAATCAAATTGCCCCACATATGCAAAACAAGAAATTCGGTTCATCTCTACAAGATGTAAGGGTCCTAAGGGGGATGAAATTGGGATCACCATTTTGCTGATAAGAAAATTTAAAACCCTGAAGCTTAAGGATACATAACATCCCATGAACATAGACAAATAAATGTAGGATACCCCAAAAGTCAAGAAACAAAGGAAAGTTCAGGGGTCACAGTCTCTAATAAGTATGGGTGTTGCGACAATTAGAAGATAAGGTAGGGGGAAAATGGGGCAGAACCCAAAAATTTTGGGGGAAGGGAAACTTTAACAGGGAGGGGGGAAAAAGGGCAAACCCAAAAGGCAGGAAAAACTCCAAAACTCTCAAAAATAAAAAAAAGGAAAAGGGGAAAATTTTAAAATTTGAAAAACCTGAAACCCCAAATTTTAAAGGAAAAGTACGGAAGTTTAGCAAAAAAGTAAGAAAAAATAAAGTTAGATAAAAGACAATACATGAAATCTGGCAAAGAAGCAGGGGGTAGCTGCAGGAAAAGGAAACCTTAGGGATCTTTACAATTACTAAAATTTTTGGCAGGAAAATACAGCCCATCAAATGGGTTGATAAAAATTAGTAGGGGGGAAACACCAAAATGTTGAGCCCAAATGGAAAGATGGATGGAATATTTAAAGAACTTTGAAAGCCCAAAAGGGCCCCTAAAACCCCAGATACCCAAACCGGCAGAAATTGACTTGGACATCAACGGGAGAAACCACCCAAAGGGGAGGAGATTTTTAAACCCGTTAAACTTTTAAAAGAGGGAAAAAAGGGCCCGGCCCAGATGGTTTTCCCCAGCGGAGGCGGAAAGCCAACATAAACACATCCCCCGAAATACTGTATAAATTTTTTGCAGAATCGGGGGAGCCCGAAGAAATACCAGCAAACTGGAGAAAAAGGATACCTGGTAAAGCTCCCAAAAAAAGGGGGACCTTCAGAAGTGAAAAAAACTATAGGGGAATAATGCTGTTGTCAGTACCGGGGAAAAATTTAACAGAGTCATCCGGGAGAGACGGGAAGATGCCATCGATATAAAGCAAAGAGATGAACAGGCAGGTTTCCCGACCAAAAGATCCTGTGCTGACCAGATAGCCACATTACGTATAATAATAAAGCAAAGTATTGAATGGAAACCCCCTTTTTTTATATCGGATTTGTTGATTATGAAAGGCTTTTGACAGTATTTTTTGGGAAACCCCTTTAAAATTAATGGGGCATTATGGAATCCCAAAAAAATTTATTAACCTAATAAAAAAAATTACAGAAAAGGAAATGTTAGAGTTCTTCATGAAGGTAAACTAACAGATACTTTCGGAATAGAAACAGGAGTGCGTCAGGGATGTTTTCTATCACCTTTGTTGTTCTTACTGACAATAGACTGGATTATGAAAACCACAGTAACTAACACCAGAAATGGAACCCAATGGATTTCGAAAAGAGCAACAGAGGATCTGGACTTCGCTGATGATATAGCCCTTCTGTCACATACACGAAATCAGAGGGAATAAGCTAAACACATTGAATCAAAGGTCCCAGCAACTGGGGCTGAACATTCATAAGGGAAAGACAAAGATATTGAGAATTAACCAAACAAACGACAACTCGATCCCCCTAAACCCCACTTCAAGAAAAAATAATACAAAAATTTGGGGCCCAGCAATAGAAAAAGAGGGTGGAACAGATAGAGATGAAAAAAGAATACAGAAGGCAAGAGGAGCTTTTTC
The DNA here is from genome assembly GCA_020796225.1 of Arion vulgaris. NCBI lineage: Eukaryota > Metazoa > Mollusca > Gastropoda > Stylommatophora > Arionidae > Arion > Arion vulgaris. Next base: position 18,756 of record JADZMA010000239.1, read on the forward strand.
CCTGGGAAACATTTGGAAGCCCAAAAAGAAATCAAATCTAGAAAAAAAATTCGGATATTTAACTTAATGTTAAAGCAGTTTTTGTATGGGTCACAAACATGGAGAACAACTAAAACAATAGCGCATAAATTGCAAACATTCATCAACTGGTGTCTGCGCAGAATAGGGGGAATAAGATGGTATGATAGGGTCACAAATGAGGAGCTTAGGGAAAAAAAAAGATTCCGTGAAAAAAAAGGTTAAAAAAAAATTTTTGGGCTGGATGGGGACACATTTTTAAAAAACCGGGGGGGAAATAACAAAGGGGGGTTTCCTTGGGGAAGCGGGGAACAGAAAAGGGGAGGAGAAATACATGGAAAAGAGTTTTGGGAGGCGGAGATCAAAATTAAAAAAAGACCCGGGGGGTTTGGGGGAGAACCCAGAAAGGAAGCCCTTGGCATGAGGGGGAAACCTTCCAACCCGGGGAAAAGGGAAAGAGAGAGATCTGTGTCTACCCCTTTAAACTCCCCCCTTTCCCTTAAACCCTTTTCTCCTCCACCCCTTCCTCCCAAAAAACACCCCCTTGTAATTTTTTGGGGTTTAATGATGTCAAAATTTTTGACCCCCCTTTTTTTTAATATTGGTATTTTTTTTGTCACTCCCAAATTGTTACACAAATGATTTTAGTACTACTATTTTATTTTTTACTCCCACTTGTTAAAAAATTGTATTGTTAGTACTATTTATTTGTTGAATATATGCTTTTGTTATTCTAGATCTTTGTTGTCTAAAAGAAGCTTTTTTTTCATGTTTCCTTTCTAGTTTGCTACCTTGTCAATGTCTTGTGTAATAGATAAAACAAAACAAAAAAATCGAGGGTTACTCATAACAAACTATTTTAGTTCATAGTCTTAGATCAGTCTGTATTTAAGTACATATTGTGATATCATGACCATATGAAAAACATGAAAGGGGGGTTTGGGACAAACTAAAAATGAAAAAAAAATTTGTTAAAGAAATCAACAATATACAACTCAAATATTTCGAGCACAGAAAAGGACATGACAATGCCCAATAAATTAAGAAAATAAAATGTACGCAAACTGGTAAGATGAAAACAATGATACAAGGGGAAACGAAACTTTAAAGAGAAGAACTTTTTTTTAAAAGTTGGCACTGTGTACAACAATGGAAAGAGGAAGGGAAAAACTTTAAGATCCTACACAAAAAAGACCTTTGATGTGAAGAAAAATGATCCCATAATTCTTAGAATAAACTGTATTTACGATCACGATAAAAGGGAAAAAATTTTATTTTAAATATTAATAGTCTCAAAACATAATTATAATTATCCCCTTTTTAACTTTTTAAAAAAGGGTTTTAAATATGCAAGAAAAAAATGGACCAATTTACTGTATGTTTCTTTTTTCAGCTGGGGAAAAGCTAGTCATATGCGGACTTGGGGGTGACGGGAAAGTTCTCATGCAAATAATACACTTTTTTGCTCTTGGGGGAGTTTTTTCAATTTTCTGGAACCTTTTTTTTGCTAAACTAGTACCAATAAACAAAACGAGCAGTGTTTAAATTTTACAACTGGAAAAGTGTCTTCCGAACCCATGATCGGACCCGTGAAACAAATGTACATTACGCTTTTATTTTAACTGGTGTGTTCCGGGGGTATCAGGTGTACCATTTATTGTTTTGTTTTTTTTGAATTTAAAGGGAAAGGGAAAACATTTCCAAAACGGATGTTCAAGATCAAATTATTGAAAAAAAAACTTCCATTGTTGTTACGTGTGTTTATACAAATGATGATTTGTATTTTTTTCATGTTTTATTGTTGTATCGAGCTAACCTTTTCGCTTTTTCTAATGTCGTTTCGAATGAAAACAGTTTTTTGACAAAGGCAACAAGTGTTTATATAACCCGCTACATTCTTTATATTTTGCAACCGAGATTTTTAAGAAAACTTTTTTTATCCAAAATGTTATCGTCTGTTTCCCTTTTACTTCTGTGTTTAAGTATGATGGTCAACCCCATACAGGTTTCATTACTAGTGCTGTATTTGGATCTATTACAGCTATGTCAGTGTTCACTGCGATGGCTGGTCTTGGAATGTCCGGTATCTTTGCTACAGCGTTTTCTTGGACAGAGTCTGAATTGCTGAAAGTCACTGCTCAGTATCCTCCACAAAACATAACAGCATCAATTGGAAATAGTTAACCTTTTTTCTACTTGGGTATACAATGGAAAAAAATTTAACCAGCATGTGGTTCTGTTATTATTTGTTTGGGAACCGCCATTTTGTGTCTTGTTTTACTATTTATTGTTGTTTAACAGATATTTTGTAAAAAAAAAAGAGGGTCTTTTAAAAATTTACGACAGTCTGGGGAATTTTTTGAAAAAGGGGGCCAACCTTTTGCATTTGATGACAGCCATGCCCAATACAGATATAAAATTATAATTTTAAAATAAGAGGAACCGAAGAACGAAAAAAAAAAATAACAGATTTCAATCTGGGTTTTAATCTCATTCGGAACCGAACAATTTTATTTGTCTTTTAAAAAGGAAATTTTCATGGTGTGATTTCATTGACATTTCTAATGTTCTCATTACTCACTCCCATCCCCCTCTGGTAACATTGAGGGGTTTTTTTTAAACAGCCATGTCCACGATGTAATCTTTTTTTTTTGATTAATTTAGTCCCTGTTTGGGCATTAAAAAAAGAGTTGGCAGATCTATGCAATTTATCAGTTTTCACTTAAAAGCCAGGGTTTTTTTTGTGTGTTTTTAGCAGTGGGGACAGTTGGCATGTTCCCACCTTTGGGCCCTTTTTTGGATCTAGTTCTTTTCTTTTTGTTTTTTTTTTTTATCTTTGTAAAATGTTTTAAATATCTAAATTATGGGACATGTGTGATTTTTTGGGTGACATGGGGTTGATTTGGTTTGGTTGGGTCTACCATTGTCATGGCTTTTGTTTGGGGGTTTTTCCCTTTTAGTTTAATAGTGCCAATTCTCTATTCTTCTGAAGTGAAATTTTTTATGCTAAACATCGTTTATAATTATGCCCAGGGGTCTTTAAGTTTCTATTACTTTTTTCCATTAATTTTTCTGAGCCATCTTCATCACTACCTGGTGCTTTATTCTTTTTCTCTTAATTTCTTTTTTACCACTTTTTGGTGGTTTGGGCGTTTACATATTAATTTGGCTTCTTCCTAGTATGTCAAAGTACAAGCAGATTTGGGCTGTTCAGCAGTTGCCAAAAAAATTCTCTTGTCTTTTATTTTTCTTTTTCTCGAAAATTTTTTTCCCTTTTTTTTTTCATTGGAGATTTTTATTTTATATCATGTTTTTCCCCCAACTTTTTGGGGCAATTTTTAAAAGAAAAATAACCCCCCCCCCAAAAAAAAACGGTTTGGTCCCCCAAATTTTTGAAAGAACCCAATCCCGATGGCTGAGGTGGTCAAAATCAGCCGGGCGCCTTTTTCTTCCCCGTGCTTTTTCCCTTTTACTTAAGGGGGAAAAAATTGACATGGATTTTGTTAGGGAAAAAAATTCCCCTTTTTAAAAAGGAATTGAATTTTGGGAAATAGAAAAAGTGAGTTCACTAGCAACTACGTTACTGTTGGGCTCCCCAAAATTTTTTGGGGAAACAAAGATTTAATATCAAGTTTGTTTTTTGGGTGCTTCTTTCATCGTTTGTAAATTTCTTTAAAATACAGTCTTGTATCTTCTTTTACCCCTGCTTTAACTTCATTTTTCCTTTGAGAATATTCTGCTACACTTTTTCTTTTAGTCTAAGTGATTTTTTACTGAGTAACCCTTTTTTTGATCTCTTTGCTTTGTTCTATTTCATTCCATGATTATGATGGAATCCATTTTTCGGGTTTTTGATTTCCCGTATCCCATTATATTCTTTTTAAACCCCAACTTAAAAAGTCAAATTTCTTCCCATTTTAACTAAAATTTTTAAGTTTTAAACCCAAATTTTAAATTTTCTACTTTGTTTAAACTTTTCCAGTATTTTAGTTATCCATATTGCCCGGGGGAAAAGCGAATATTTAATAAAAGTATTTTAAGTCAAAATAGAAATTCATTTCCCTTCAATTGAATCTTTGACTATAGTTAATTTTTTTTAAATTTTATCCCCTTTGGTTTTTTTTGGTTTTTTTGATCCAAAGCACTTGGGCTTTCCCCGCTCTTCGGCCGATGCCATGGAAAATCGTAAACCTTTTGGTTCGGTGCCACAAAAACCGTGAATCTGGGAAAAACCCGTGGCTTTTCTGCCAGCCCGCGGAATTGAACCCGCACTCACAGAGGGGTTTGTCCCCGCAGTCCAACGCGCTACGCAGCTGGGCTATCGGGCACCCCTTTTTTTAACAACCAAAACCCCCTTTTTCCTCCAAATAAAAAAAATCATTTTAAATTTTATGATTCCCACAGCAAAACATAAAAAGGGGAAAAACCAAAAACACCTGGGGACGGGAGTTAGAGATGGAATGCAAGAGGACGGGGGAAAGTGGGGGAATCTGGAAAAGGGTATTGGATAGGGGGGCTTGGGGGGCCTTGGTTTTCGGACCTATGCTTCCCCAGGGGGAAGGGTGAAGAAGAAGACAACAAAGGGGAAGACCCCTACTCGGGCGGATCAATGTTTTAGTTCATGATTACCTCTTCCCCTTACTGAATTATATATTTTATTGTGTGATGCATATATTTCCCCCGGTGCTTTTAATGGTTTTTCTTGTGTTTCATTTTCCCCCTACATATTGACGGGAACGTGTTCCTGAAGATATGGTTAAACTTGACTAACTACTTACTAAAAAAACCTCTGTTGAGCACAAAAACCGGGGAAGTTCATACAAAGACATTGGGTGGGAAAACGGATGTACGTGTCCCCAAACGTGTTTGGGAAATTTTTTGCGTTTAGGGGGCCCCCAAACCCAAAGTGCAACGATGCACGTTCTTTTAAAAAATCAAACATATCACAAAAGGATTAAAATTGGTCCCAAAGAAGAAGATGATATAAAGAGACAACATTGAATATATAGACAAATTTCATGCGGGCGAAAGGAATGAAGGGCTAACTACTTGTTCAATCTTGGCATTTTATTTTTCATCCCAATGTGTACCATTTATTGCCAATACATGCCCTTTTTTGGGTAGATTTTTTGGTCCATATTTAAGCTTTTTTTTTCATGATGCTGGGGCCCATTGTGTTACCTTGTCAATGTTTCGTAATAGATAAAACAAAACGATAGATTGGTTGGGGTTTCAATGATTCTCATAACAAACTATTTTCGTACATAGTCTTAGATCAGTCTATATTTTAGTACATATTGTGATGTCTTAGACTCAGGAACAAGCATGAAAGGGTGGTCAAACTAAAATGAAAATTATTGAAGAGATCAGTAATTTACAACACAAAATTTATAACCACAGACAGAGACATGACAATGTTTAAAACCAATTTTTCAAATGTTTTTGGCAAACGGGTTTAAAAAGTTTTACAAATGTTTTTGGGAAACGGTTAAGTTTTACTTCTTCTTCTTTTTTCTTCTTCAGCGATTTTGGTCTCCTTTTTAAATTTTCTTTGGGCCACAAAATGGGCAGACAGCTTCAGGTCTGTCAGGTTTCCCCAAAGCTTAGTTTTCAGGTCGACTGGGTTTTGGCCACATGTTGCTTCTCAGCTCACACAGAAAAAGGGCAGTCCTTTCAGGTATTTGGGGTCCCGTTCTGCCTGCTGACACTGGCAAAAGAGCTGTTTGACTTATTCCTAGTCTGTATAATGTTTTTTTGAGTCCCGGTGTCCCGGGGCGTAGTCGGGGGAAAAATAATGACCTGGTCTGTTCTGCTTAGGCCCTTTTAGGGGGTTTTTTCCATAATTTATATCAGTGTTTGTTTTTCCCGGTTTTTTGCAGATTTTCTCCGTAAGGGGGGTTTTGACCTCTTGAAAAGACAAGGGTTGGAAATTTGCTCTTTTGGGACTGCCCTCCTTAGCCAAGACATCAGCACTCTTCCTGCAATGCCAGGGGAGATGGAATCCCCGCAAGTGAATTTCTGCCTTTTTTTGGCAAAAAAATTCTCTTTAGTTTTTTATGCTTTCAGTGGGTTTTTCCCAAGGGGTTTAAAAGCCCAAAAAGTAAAATCTGAAAATACCATCTCTTGCGGGTGCTTGCAGCTTATTCTTTTGCTGTGCTGCCATCAGAAGGGCAAGGTTCTGCTTTTTTAGTTGGAACATATTCTTTTCCCGTAGGGGGCCGCTAGAGGCCCCAGTGGTAGCATCTGGGTGCCTAATGTAAACCCCGCTCCACCATTCATGGTTGCCTCCAATTTTCCCATCCATCTGTGTAAATTTTTATCCGGCTGTCCTGAACAGTAAAAAAGTTCCATTGTAATTGCTTTTTTTCTAGATTAGGCTCGGGATTTTTTTAAATAATTTTGGGGGTGGAGGTTGGGGAAGTTTTTTGGGGATTTAAATTTGGGTTTCCCCGTGATAAAAAGGGTTTTTCAGGTAAAGGAATTATGATTTTGCAGTTCCCAAAATGACTTTCCTATTTCTTTTTTCTTTGTGGTTTTTGACTTGTGCGCTTTAGTCTGTTCTTTGTTCTAGCCGCCATTTTTTTATGCAGTGGATGGTGAGGATTTTTTTGATCCTTTCAGTCTGTAGAATCACTTTCTCCTTCTTCTTCCCCCCAAAGGGGATGTTCCCGCCCTTTTTTTAAAAAGGGAGATTTTTTGGTCCCAAAAAAAATACGCAGACACCCGTTTTGTGTTTTTTTCCCGTATCGATTTGTTTGAATGGGCTGCCGATATCCATGTCGATGATGCATATTCCAGGGTCGGTCTAACTGCACCAGTGACACTCCCCGGCTCAGGATTCGAATATCAGCTCCCCCGGTAGTTCCCGCCCTTCCGCATCACACTTTTTTTTCCTCATAGCCCCTTTTTTGTTTTTTCCCTTATGTGATGTTTCCATGTCAAAACGACTGTCGTTTTAAATCCCAAAAAGGGTTTGGGGATGGGAACGGGGGAAAGATATCATCTTAAATTTTAGTCTGGGAAATGTTCTTCCCTTTTTTGACAATGAAAAGCGTTGCTATAGTTTTGCTCCGGTTTATTTCTAGACCCCCTTTACTTGCCCACATTATGACGCTGCCCCGGCTGGCCTGGAGTTTAAAGATGCAGGACCCAGAAACTCAGGTGTACCACACAGCCAGATCATCAGCATGGGAGAGAGTGTGATACATGTCTGGGCAGAGTTGTCCCGATCCCTTAATATATACCAGGAAAAACAATGGGGACAGTACGCCTCCCTGTGGGACTCCCGCTCTTAAAATTTTAATCTGGGACTGTGCACTCCATCCAATTTTACAGATGCTTGTCTATGGGTAAAAAAGTCTTTTTTTCCCAAAAAGTACATTCTACCCCATTTCCCTGCTAAAAACAAAAAAAAACCCTCTTTAACTTTTCAAAAAGGGCCCAAACATGTCGAAAACCACCCTAAAAGGGGTTTTTCTTTTTTTGGAACCATTTTTTATGTCCCCGTGCGAGGGATGCCCTTGGTCATCAGTGCTTCATCTGCCTGTAAACCCCGTCTGGGGTGGATCCCGTTTATGGTTGTTCTAAAAACCCTGGAGTCTAGTGGTTATCACTTTCCAGCAGTTTTGCAGGGAACTTAGCAAACTTATAGGTCTTTGCTCCGGATCCCTTTTTTTCTTTTTCCCCTTTTGAAAATTGGGGGGATTTGGCATTTTTTAGATGTCCCGGGGCTCTCCCCCGTCTCCAACTATTGTTAAAAATCTGGGTAAAGACTCTGTGCTATTGGGCCTATTTGTTTGAGCATTGTTTGGGTACTCCATCTGGTCCGGGGCCCCTTTTTTCGGTTGAGCTTTTTAAGGGGCTCTCTGCAGCTCAGTCAGTGTGATGTCTACCTCCCTACAGGGTTTTACTTGTTTTCTTTTTTTAAAGTAGCATTTATCTCACTTCTGACTTCTTTCCCTTTTCTCCCGACTTATTGAGCATGGGCTTTCTTGCTTGTAACACTGGGCCACCCGGGTGGCTGTCCTTTCCCGTGAGAAGTTGTTCTCCTTGCTGGAGAACTGTTTTCCCTCTAGATGGGTTGTCATCGTTCAGGGCTTTTTTAAGTCTCCACAACCCGAGTATCTTTTTCCCTTTTTAAAAACTCTTTTTTTTTTCCCGGATTTTCTACACTGCTGGTTTCTTTTCTCTAAATAAAAGGGGCCCCTTTCTCTATTGTGTTGCATTACATTTTTGGGCCGTTGGTGCGAGTTCCATTGTATTTCTGGCCCGCAAAGCGAGCTATGGAGAACTTCCATCTTGGTTTTCCAATATGGCTTGTAGTTTTTTTTTTCCCCCCCTCTGGGGGGCCTTTTTTCAGCATCTAAAAAAGGCCAAATTTAATGAACGTGCATCTCTGTCCACTTTTCCCGATTGATTAATTTCTTTACAGTACTTGTCCCTAGTTCTTGGGAAAAGCTTCCAGTCTGCCTTTTTGTAATTCCCAAATAGGGGGAGAGTTTGAAGTTCCTCCCTTTTTAATTTTATTTTGGGAGTTTCACTTGGTCTATGGTCACTACCTCCAACCCGGTCGCAGACTTTCCTTTTGGTTATCCTGTGAATGCCCCCCGTAGCAAAGCCAGATCTGGGTTTCTTGTTTGCGCCACCGTCGTGAGGGGGAACATGTGTGAGGGGTCATCTGGGGGGGTTGAGAATGGTGGGATTTTTGGGATCAGCCCTTCTTAAGGGGTTTTTACCCGAGGATCTAGGGTCATGCCCCCAACTTGGTGGTTTTTTGTTGGGCTCCTACTATAAGCAAGTTTTCATCTTGAACTTTGAAGCTTCCAGCCCAGTTGAATGGAGGGAGGGACAAATTTTATAGGTCATCTTAGTGTTTTTTGATATTAAGGGAACAGCCATGAATTCCCGGGTCCCTCCGATTGGGCCTTTTGAAGTTTTAACTGGGTATGGAATTACGAATAGTGTTACTTTCTTTCCCCCCTTTTTGTTTTATTTTTTTTATCCTAGGGGAAAAGGGTTTCCCAAACCTTTTTAATGCTGAATTTTTTTTCCCGGGAAATCGTCTCTTTAATTTCAGCAGATGTCAATCTTTTCGCTCGCAGACGTTCCCCCTAGCTCTCGTTTTTTTTTTGGTTACCCCTTCTGCATTCCATTGCATAAAATTTTGAGGGGTGGTTTGTCCTTGCTGCCAGTAGTAATACCCCCGTCCTCCCCCGGCTTTTCAAAAATCAACAGGGCCGCCAGTAGTTTAAGGGGGGGGACCCCCCGAGGCAGGGTCCGGGCCCACCACCACCTGGCTGTTTATGGTGGTAAACCCCAGTTTATAAATATTTGCGCATGGCCATTTGAGTTGTTCGTATGTGGCCCATTCCTCCCCCCCCAATAATGGCTGACAAATTCCTTTTGAGGACATCTTTTTTTTAGGTTGTTCTCTTGGGCAGTTGCAGTCCCCCGCTGGGCAGGGTCTGTCTTCCCCCCTTTTCTGGGTCGTCCCCTTTGATGACTTCAGCCTTCTGTTGCCGGGGTCCCAACCCCGGCTTTTTTTGCAGGGGTGCCCCCGGACACTGAGTTTAATCCCTTTGCCCTTGGGAAAAACCCTAGAAGAGAAAAAGACAAGAAAAAAGGGTGTCCTCCCCAAGAGAGAGAACGGCCATTTATCCCCTAGCCGGGGGGGGGTTTGGGCGCCCAACCCTTTCCAAATGCCGGTGGGTTTGACGTCACCTTATGAGGCCCCATCCTGCTCCCCCCCCTTTTTGGGTTGGCCTTTTACCTTCAGTCTGTTCGGGGGGTTAGGGCCCGCCGGAGTTAGACTCCCGCCGACATAGCCTGAAGGATCCTGGGGACACAAACCCCCCAACCACGATAAGGTAGGCTAATATGGAGGGAAAAAGTTTTACAAATGTTTTAGGCAAACGGTTAAGAAGTTTTACAAATGTTTTTTTGCAAACGGTTAAGAAGTAAGAAGTTTTTCAAATGTTTTTGGCAAACGGTTAAGAAAAAGCAGTGAGATAAGAGGGAAAAAAATGATTAAGAATGAAAGTCGTGTCATATCCTTTACAGGACTTCCAAAATTTAAACCCCAATAAAAAGAGTTGATAATTTTTCTAGGCCCCACTTATACTTTTAGTAGTTTTTAAAATTTCTTCCTGAAAGTGAGGTTTATTTTTTCCGTTCCAAAAAAGTCCGCCGCGGGGGTTGAACCAGGTAATCGGGGATTGGATCGAGCTCAATACCGATAAGCTACAGTCGCCCACAAAATTATAAAAGGTAAAAAAAAATTTGGATAATGTTTTTAAAAATTTGAAAGGGCAGGAAACGTTGGGAAAATTCTACACAAATGACCTTTTAATGTAGAGATGGCAAATGATCCGATAACTCTTAGAAAAAATGGTATTTTAGTAAATATTAATATTCTCAAAGCTTTTTATAATTATTTATTTGTAACTTTAAAAAAAGAAGTAAAAGTACAAAAAAAAATGGACCAAATTTCCATTTTTGTTTCAGCTTTGGGAAAAACTTTATATGCGGATCCCCGGGGAAAAGTAAAAAGTTTCGGCCCCAAAAATAAATTTTTTGCTGTTTTTGGGAAAAATTTTTCCCCCTTTTTTATTCAACCTTTCCTTCTAAAAAAATACAAAAAATGAAACGGAAAGTGTAAATTTCACAAACGGAAATGTGTCGTCAGAACTTTTAGACCCCGGGGAAAAAAAAATGTACATTACGCTTTTTTTTTAACTGGTGTGTTCACGGGGGTATCAGGTATACCATTTATTTTGCTGTTTATTGTGAATTCAAGAAAAAGGGAAAACATGTGACAAATACGGTTATTGGAGACCAAATTGTTGAAAGAAAACTCCCATTGTCGCTACATGTTTTCATACAGATGATGATTTGTAATTTTTTGTTTTTTTGTTGCATTGAACTAACATTCTCAAATTTTCTAATGTCGTTTCTGGAAATGAAAAAGTTTTGTAAAAAACAAAATTTTTTTATAAAACTGCATTTTTTTTATATCTTTTGTACTTGAGATTTATAATGACTTTGTATCACAGATGTTATGGCTTTTTGTTGTTCTGTGTTTAAGGAGTAAGATAAAAGGGTTATTACTAGTGGTTTTGGATCTTTTAAGCATGTCGCTTCCCGTGAAAGGTTTGGAAGTCGGGTTTTTCTACAGCGTTTTCGGACAGACGAAGGAAAGCACGGACATACCTCTAGAAAGATAAAGCATGGTAAGATATTGAACTTTATTTGGGGTAAAAGAGGAAAATTACTAGTATCTTTCAAGAATTGGGGAGACCCCCATTTTGTGTTTTGTGTTTCTATTTATTGTGTTTAAAGATTTTTTGAAAAAAAAGATTTTCTCTAAATTTTTTACGTCAGTCTGGCAGTTATTGGACCGTTTTTGAGGATACAGCCATGCACCCAAAACAGAATAAAATTAAATTTTAACCCAAGAAGCTGAAACAAACAAAAAAAAATTTTTTAACAAATTTAAACCAAAAATCAAAAAATTATATTCCAAGCCTCCCCAAGACAGGAAAAAAGTAAACACTAACCAAAAAAAATTTCCCATTTAGAAAAAAAATAATCTATTTAAATATTGAAGACAGTGTAGGAATTAATTTAAGTTTTTTTTTCCGGTTCATATTAGATCATTTACCCAAAAACCCCGCACGTTTGAAAACATGCGCTTGTCCTTTTCAATGTGGGAAATTCAGTTTTCCTTCGTTTACTGTTTTTACAAAAGACAAAATTCATCTTTTTCTACATCAGACAACACCTGGAGGTCCGCTTTTTCCCCCAATTTTTAAAAGGTGGTTCAATATCCGATTTGTTTCCCTGTCTCCTTTCATTTGCAAATGTTTTTATCTTTTCGATTTTTTGCTTGTTTTTTACCGGGCGGGAAATATCGGTCCCCAGCCATGGAGGAGATTGAGCGAGTTGCCCGGGATAACGGTATGGAAAAATTTACTTGCAGGTCCTATGTAACGAGAACAGTAGAAATTATTATTATTATAAGCTTTATGACTTTTTTTATAGCGACACAGAAGTCTGTGCTTTTTTTTTCCATGTTGTTTTCTAGTTATATCAGTGAGTTTCGTAAGTATATCTTTTCATAGTCCAATGTATGTGCTTAAGTCAAGAGCATGGCCATATGTATGTATGGTTGTTTGCCAAATGAAGAAAGAATATAGTTGGGGGCCCTTTGGGGGTCCTGTTCTGAAAAAAAATTGAAACTTTCAACTGCAAAAATAAAAAAAATTTTTCACTATCTTCAAAATTACATCGGGGCCCTTTAAATCTAAGCTCTGATTTTCATTGAGATCTTGGGGAAAAAAGAGACGGGAGCACACATGGTTATTCACCAAATGAAATGGAATAATAATCAGTCTTTTTTGCCCTGTTTCGGTATGTCTTATTTTTAGTTTTGGGTTTTTGTTTGGACCATTTTAGTGATGAGAACTAACCCCAGGCCCTCAGGAGTCCCCCTCCCAAATGGTCTACTGTCTCATTTCCTTGTTTTCCCCCGTGAACGTATAAACTGCATGACAACATTTCGTTTATTGCCCAAATCAGTGGTCAAATTTAAAACAAAATGTGAAAAAGAAAATATTTTCTTAAACTGAAAGTAGACTGAGAATGGCCAACACACACGAGAGAGAGAGAGAGAGAGAGAAGGCACAATGTTAAGATTTAAGGGTTTTTTTTCTTTATTACTAAAAAAAGACCACCGGGGTTCTACTTTGTTTAAGAACATCATTTTTTAATTTATGCATTTTCCCAAACTAATGTGAAGATTTAATAAAATAAATAGATCAAAGTAGAATCGTTTTTTCGATTGCTTTTTATTTATACCGTTAATTTTTGCTTTTTATCCCGGTTGTCCCAAAATTGATTTACAATTCCCGCTTAAAACCCAAAGCTTACGCATTGCTACTGCAGGCAAATCATTTTAAAACTTCTGATTCTCAGAAAGGGCGACGACGCCACTTTGATGGAGCCGTGTTCGTTTCCCTGGTTCCCTCTTCATTACTGAATTATATATTTTATTGTTTGGTGCATTTTTTCCCCGGCCCCAAAAGCCTATGTTTTTTTTTCGCTGGAAATTTCAATGTTTCTTCCGTGTTTATGACCCCTTTTTATTGGTAGAACGGGGTTGAAGATTTGGTTAAATTTGGGACTAACTATTTTTTAAATTTTTAACATTTTTTTTTCACTGAATGTATATTATTTTTTTTCAAAAAAAGCTTTTATTATTCTAGATCTTTGCTGTCTATATTTGGGTTTTTAAATGCTAACTCTTCTTCTCCTTTTTTGGTTCGTTCTTTACGATCAATTTTAATCACTCTTTGTGATTGTTTGATCTTGCCAAGAACGTATGTTGAAATTTGGGTTTTGGGAGCCCCAAACGCAAGATTCCAGAGGACACGTGCACCATTTGCCAAACCCCCTTTATTCGCCTCAGACATGATGGAAGAAACAGTGGTTCGATTTTAAAAAATTTTGGGCCCCGAAACTGGGGATGTTTAACTTTTGTGTTTATCTTGTCAATGTCGTGTCGGGGGAACGGTTTTTTTTCGACCGGCACTTGAGCCCTTTCGGTTCGGTGACAGGGACATCGTAACCTCGGCGGTGCCACGAACACTGTAAATGGGGGAAAACCCTGTGGTTTTTTCTGCCACCCCCGGGAATTTAACCCCACCCACAGGGGGGTTGCACCCGTCTCACCGCCAAAACCAAACCTTTTTGGTTAACTATAAACGAAACTCAGATCGGTTTGTTACATACATTTTCTCAAGAAATTATTTTGTAATAGTTTTAGATCAACGTTTTTTGACATATTGTGATTTTTTAGACACATGAACCTCTTCTTCTTCTTCGAGCGTTTCATATCAATCACTTCCCAAACCCACTCTGTGTGATTTGTATGAGATCTGAGCCAAAAGGGGTTGTACTTTGTGCCATTAACGCCTTCAAGTAGGCCAGCACATCTTTTCCCGGTTGTTTTTTTATTTACTAGGTAGCACCCCTGGGGCCTAATCATTTTCTTACGAAAATTTTTTGGGGTTGCAGTGGTACTATTATTTGTTCCCTTGGAGCCCGGGGCAACACAAGAACGAGACAATGAACAAACATGAAAGGGCGGGGCAATAAAGAAAATTGTTAAAAACCCCAAATATACAACCAAATATTTAACCACAGAAAGAAAACATGAAATGTGTTTAAAAAAAAAATGAAAAACTAGTGGGGAAAACTCGATATAAAGGGGAAATTTTTGAAACAAAATTTTTAAAAAGTTTAAATTCTCAGCAATGGCAAGCCCGTTAAATGTTGAAAATTATATATGTACCAGTAAAAAAAAGGAGGATAGCACAGTCTACTGACCCATAAAACTGTAAAAGAAACTCTAATACCTAATTCAAAAACGAAACTCCTAATGGAACCCACCCATACATAATAAATCGAAGAAATAGCAAAAAAAGAACAACCCCAACGTCAAATTCAAAAAAAGAATTATGGCATCTATTGTAGATTGAAATTTAAAATCATTACTCATAAACAAAAGCACAATAATACAAACAAAAATTTAAAATTTAAACAAAAATCAACTTATTGAACATTCCAAATTTAGCAGCTAAAATATTACCTTAAATTTTTCCCCCGGTTCATATCCTTTGTCATTCGTAGTAGAGGCCCACTACAACACATTTCATATTGCAGAATTTTGGTCACACAGGGCCCTAAACAGTACAAAAATCACGTTTCGAATAAGACAGTGACTCAGACGATTTCAATCTTGTAGAATATAAACATCCCCCAGATCCCAAAAACAGAAAACGACGTTGTCAACCAAAAGAATGACTCAGACGTTTTCATTTTTTTAGAATATATAACATCACCCAGATCCCAAAAACAGTAGAGGTGCTGTCAAACCAAAAGACAGTAACGGGTAATTTTTTGTCCGTAGAATATATAACATCACTCAGATGCCAAAACGGGAAAGATAACATCACACAGATGTAAAAACAGTAAAAAACAACATCATAAGATGTCTATACAGAGAT
This sequence comes from Arion vulgaris, assembly GCA_020796225.1. Classification (NCBI taxonomy): domain Eukaryota; kingdom Metazoa; phylum Mollusca; class Gastropoda; order Stylommatophora; family Arionidae; genus Arion; species Arion vulgaris. Next base: position 33,839 of record JADZMA010000239.1, read on the forward strand.
AACGACGTTGTTAATAAAAAAAACCATCACGCCCGTCTTGTCCCTTATCCATTTTTTTGTCCGTCCTATGCCCGCCCCAGCCCAACCAAAACATATTTCAACAGAACCCCGCCACCGCCCCAATCAATGTACAACCACTGACTCACTCAAAAATTCAAAAACGCCGAGTTCGTTCACAACTCAGGAAACCCTTTCGTGACAATGATGAGCTGTCATGAACTATCATCACCACAAAACAATCACAACAAACTGAATAAATAAAAAGGGAATAAAAAACAAAATATAATCAGAATTTACCCCCTTACCCACCAGGAACAGAATACTTTATTTTTGTTATGCGACATTGGCACATTGGGCATTCCCTTTCGTGCCGTCCCCCGGCAGCCATCTCAAAGTCCTTTTGTCAAAACCCCAAAAGGATTTTATTTCCCAAGAGACACTTTTCGGGCCAAAAACCCCCAATTTCGAACCGTTCCAGCGTCTGAGACCCGCCCGTGTCACACAATTGAGGCGTACGCATTGATGAATGGGCCCTTTTCCCATACTTCGCCCATTTGGGTCGGAGCACTGTTTGAAAGAGAGTCAGCACGCCGTTACCCCCAAACCCCAGTCCAGCTTTTAAATCTGTTACATATATAGATGACTTTCGATGGGCTATAAAAATGACCGATAATTAACAGGAAAAAAAACCCCGGGATTTTAGTTAGTATTTAATTTCTATTATCAGAACTTGTTTAGAATTATTTTTTGTAACTTTAAAAAAAATTTAAAAAAAAAAATCTTTCATCAATTTACACATATTTTTTTTCATGAAACGCCAATGCCTCGGGGAAAACCGGGGGTTCCCCAAAAAATTTTTCCCCCTTAATTTTTCACCCTTTGGGCCGGGAAACCCTTTTTTTGTAAGAGAGAATTGATGAACAAAAGAGAGATAAATTTACAAATGAAAAAGTGCTGAAGTTGATCGGTGACCATGGGGACGATGTACTTTCGCTTTATTTTAACTGGGTGTTCATGCGTTATCGGTATACCATTTATTGTGTTGTTTATTGTGAAATTTGGCAAAACATGTAAATGCGGGTTTTTGGGGACCAAATTGTTGAAAAAAAACTTCCATTGTCCTGAGTGTTTAACAGATGATGATTTGTATTTTTTTTATTTTTATTGTTGTATCGAACTAACCTTTTCAACTTTTCTAATGTCGTTTCTGATAAATGAATACGTTTTTGTAACAAAAGGGAACAAGTGTTTATATAACTGCTATACTGGGTGTCATTTGAACTTCCAGATTTATAATGATCTTTGTATCACAGATGTTATCCTTTTTTTTTTGTTGTTTGTGTTTGAGTTTGATGGTCATAGCAACAGGTTCATTACCAGTGCTGTATTTGGGTCATTAAGCTTGTCAGTGTTCACTGTGATGGGGGTCTTGGAATGTCTGGTGTCTTTTCTACAGCGTTTTCTGGGGGGTTAATTGTGAAAGTCACTGGGAATATCCTAGCATAACATAACAGCATCAACTGGGAAGATATTTAATCCTTTTCTATGGGGATATGATGGAACAACACTAGCATTTGGGTTTTTTATTTTTTTTGTTGGGGAGACCACCATTTTGTGCCTTGTTTTACTTTCCATTGTTGTTTAAAGATATTTTAAAAAAAAAGACTTTTCAAAATTTTTTAGAAGTCTGGCAGTTATTAAAAAATAATTTTTTGCAAAAAGTGACAGCAAGTAATACAGATTAAAATTTTAAATTTATAGAATAGAAGCCCAGGGACGAAACAAAAAAACGGATAATTTTAAACTATTTTTAAAAACCAAAATAACTGAGCCAATATCATATTCCAAGACCAACCAGACAACACAAAAGAAATATAACACTAGCCTAACCAAACATCTTCATCTAAAACAGGAGGAAATGTTTAATGTAATGTTGACAGTAAAAGCAAAGTAAACGAACCCTTTTATATCGTGGTATAGGGAATACCGTGTTAGGCCTGTATTTTTTATTGACCAAATGTTGACAGCCATGTGTAATTTTTAAATTTTTTTTTTTTCTAAGCTTATATCAAATCACCCCATCCTAAATCACCCCCGCACGTTACCCAAAAAGAGTTATCTATGTTCCTGTGCTAACGATGAGTTTTAGACATCGCTCTCTTCCCACTTCGTAGACAACAGATCTCGGGCTGGGCCGCCTTAATCTCCCAAATTTAAAAATGGTGGTTCAAATTTTCAATTATGATTTCTTTTGTTTCCCTTAAAATTTGTTTTTTATATCCAATCTTGTTTTTTTTTATGTTCACTGACTTGTGTAGCTATTATAACCATAATTGTGTGCGTATTCTTAATGTTGTCTCACTGGGCCAGGGGTTTTTAAATATCGTATTCGGGGCCGTCTTAAATATTCCTTTTAGTCTAAGGGCCCGTCCCCATGACAAAAATTTTAATATTGTTTTTGTATACATGTGCTGTGGAGTCGTCGTTCAGTTCTATATGAGAACAGAATGACAACTTGAGAGCTTTGAATGGTTTTATTTATGAAGGTCTCATCTGACATATTTTGGTAGTCGTCTCAGTTGATTTGTGGCTTTTTGTGTTTTTTTTTTAAATTTCCTTTATGATAAGTGGCTGGGACATAGGTTCCTTTCCTGCAACATCTTCCTCGGGCCATGGTCTGCTTTCTCATGTCCTGGGATTTCAAAGAGATCCACTTTATGAAGATCTTCTTTTGGTTTCACTGCTAGACTGCACATTGGTTATTGTGTTTGGGGGACAAACGGTATTTACGCCAGGTGGGTACAATTACTTTGGTGAAATTTGGGGAAATTTCCAATACCGTAGTGTGGGTGGGGATGAACAGGTTTCTTAAAAAAGTAAAAGAGGGGTTTAAAATGGTTGAAAAAGAACCAAAAAGAAAATTCCCGAGAGAATCATTTGGGATTCCTTCCCTTCGTTTTCCCCAAACTAGCATGCGCTGGGGGTTTTTTTTTACAAGTGCCAGCGGGTCTGTGTACAAATTTTCGTGTTCTTCATTCAGATTGGGTTAAAATTATAATTTTACTGTAATCAGCTGTTTCTGTTCACACCCCCAACTTTTCTGTACATCATTTTTAAAACTTTACCCTTTTTCCCCTTCTATGATTCCTTGTTCCACATGGAAATGAGAAAAATCTCTTAGTTGTTTGGGCCATTTCGAGAAGAGCCCTGCACTGCGCCTGTCTGTCCTTCCGAATTTCAATAACGGTTTAATACAAAATATTTTCACTGCGCTTTTTTCGTATCCGAATTAACACACCTTGATGGGATGACTCAGTTTCATCACTATTGTTTTCTGATGGGGGGGGGGGAAAAAAAGAGGAACGGGGGATTGTTAAAAGATGTCTCCTTTACTATGTTTAACCCGTGCAAGAATGTTTCCCAGGGGCAGAGAAGTCAAAGAGAGCAGGGAAGATGATGAGTACCTTCTTCTTCTTCTTCGAACGCTCCATATCGACCCCTTGTCAACCACACCGTATGATTTGTATGTGATCTGAGCCTATGAGCGATTGTACGTTGTGCCAGTTATGCGACTATAGGGAGGCCAACCATCCTATTTCATTTACTAGGATAGCTTCCTGGTCCCATCAGTCGCCTCTTATGACATGCCTTGTAGGTCGGTGGGACTTTTTTTGCTTCCCTTGAGCCCCAGTACCAACAGGCGATCTTTGATTTTTCTGTTTACTAATTTGTAAACATTGTTTCGACCACTGATTTTTCAATTTATTTTTTTTAAAGATGTTCGTTTAAAGTCTGAGAAAAAGGAGAACAATAAGTAGTATAATGCTTATCTAGGATACTCATTTTATTAGAAAGTTTTTTAAAGGAATTAATAAAATAAACGTTTTGTTCAGAACAAACACGAGTACGTGAAGAGATGTGAGAATATAAGTGTATACAGACTGATGGTAGATTTGGGAAAATGGCCCCTCTCAGAGAGATATGTTGAGCTCCAGCAGATCAGACAAAAAAATACGTACAAAAGAAGAGATAAGGGGCCACGGGAACCATAGGGGGTATATTTTGTATCTTTGGGGAGATTGACATATGAGTATGCCCGGGGGCAATGACGTCACAAACCAAAAACAATATAGAGAAGCTTAATGTTTTTTAAAAGCTTTTAAATTGCTTTTTCTTACTATCGAATACTTAATAACCACCACCGTATATTCCGGAACGGAGGTGAAATGTAAATATAAGTGTTTAAAGCCATATTTGAATCCTTATTAATTTTCCTTTTAATGCATGATGGTAATTAATTTGAATTTGATTGTTATGAAATTAATTACATTTTTTACAAAAGGGGAACACAAAAATGCAACCAAAAAAAAAATTCATTCACACTATCCTGTATCTGGGATGTCCACCGTGTGTTTTCAAACGCGGGGGGCTCGGGGGGCCGTCGGGGAAATTATTTGGGAAACAAGTCCCATTCACGTGTAAGAGCATCTTGCTGTGGGGTTAGCTGCCGGGGGGTGCCTGAGACTCTGGGCCAAGCTCGTTCCAAAGATGTCTATAGAGGAGAATATCAAATAGGGGGGAAAACTGCGTAAAACTTGGAAAACGAAAACGTACAAACAAAGTATATGTTTTAAAAAAAACGAAAAGGAGTTAAAACGTTTTAAAATTTATCAAAAAAACCAACAGGGTGACGAATTGAGAACACTTACAAAAGGAGATAACGGGAAAATGCAAATTTATCTAATGATTTTTAAAATTGATAAATTTGCTTTTCCGTTTTCGTCCATTTTGTGTTTCATGTTTGGTCACCTGTTGTGTTTTGTAAAGGCCCAACGTGCTGTTTATCGTCACTGTTTCAAGGACATGTCTGGGAAGGGGAGGGAACAATTGTCATGTTCTGCTGCGTAGATATTGCGCGTTAAGCGTGGGTTTTCCTGTGGAGGTGGCTGGGTAATTTTTGAACAGGGGAAAACCCAAAGCATCCAGAACCTCATTCAGTATGTCCGGATTTTATTTTTACGGGAAAAGGGGGAGGGACGTGGAAAACTAATCCTCCCCAAATGTAAATACCACCCCAAATCGGTGGACGAAAAGCAATCGAAAGCGCCCACACCGTCACCCAAAACCGCACATCCATCAGCAAAGGGGTAGGGTTTAATCTCTCGTTGTGAAAGGCAGCATTCCCTGCAGCCCCCTCCATCGACATGTTGTTCGCCCATTGGGGCTGGAGATGTCTGTGAGCAACCCCAAAAAGGGCCGCAAAAGGGCCCGTATCTTGAGTCGTCATATGACTTTTTTTCTTTCGTTCTTTTTAACCCAATTTTTAATCACTTCGTGATATGTTTGATCTTTTCCAAAACGTATACGTTGAATTTGGGTTTAGGCCCCTAAACGAAGACTTCGACACGTTTGGAAATTGCATCCCATTTCAGCCAAACCTCCTTAATCGCTCTTAGACATGCGGCGGTAACAGTGGTTTATTCTTTTCACCCCAAATTTGGGGCCCCCCAAACCCCTCGGGCGGTCATAGACTGTCTTTTGAGAGACGCCCCCGTCTACCCACTATTGCTGTTGCTGCCTTGGGGAGAGAACGATTTTTTAGGGACTGAGCACAATATGGGGTCTTGGGGGGTAGTAACTCGGTTTTTACTCCGAGTCTATCCCGGGGTCTGCTAGTGGCTCCAACGTTCTTAGAGGGAAATAGTGCTGTGGGGGGCAATTCATCCTTCTGGCAATGGCCCCCGAGCTCATTCCGGGACACAACATACCAATGGCTCGTTGGGGTCATTTTGGGGTCGTACAGTAAACTTGGGTGTTTTTTCAAGGCCTTTTTTTAGAGTATACGCCACAACGCCTACACACTTTAAGGGCCGCTGTTGGGAATCGTGTTGACGTGAAATTTGTTTTTTTCGAATTAAAAACAAACCCCTGGGGTTTTAAAACTCACTTTCCATTCCAGTAGTCATTCGCTTACCTCAGAAAACACGGGAAAACAATTCCCATACTTTTTTTTCTCACCCCCTCAGCAACAGATTTATCATAATGGTGCGTTTTTAAGTGTTTAGATATAAAAAACCCAGGGCCCCCCCCCAGCGTGTTTAGCGCGGGGCTGGGTATATCCCCCTTTTTGTGCGGGGTTAATTCCGCGGGGTGGGAAAAGCCAAGATTCCCCCGATTTAGGTGTTGTGACCGAACCGAAGGGTTACGATGTCCATGGACCGAGTCGAAAGTTGAAAACCGGTTCG
>JADZMA010000240.1:0-40013 GCA_020796225.1 Arion vulgaris
CTATCTATTTTTAATCTATTATTATTATTACTTATCTATCTATCTATTTCTTTTTTCCTTTATCTATTCATTCATTCATTTCATCTATCTATTTTTTATATTCATCTATCTATCTATCTATCTATCTATCTATTCTTACTTTTTTCATCTATCTATCTATCTATCTATCTATCTATCTATCTATCATCTATCTATCTATCATCTATCTATCTATCTATCTATCTATTCATCTATCTATCTGTCATAGTTCCTCAGATGGCAGCGGAGGAATGGACAGTTAGCCAGATAGTTAGAGTAGTATAATTAGATTATTTAATAGTTGAGACTATGTGTTGTACTTCTATGCAGAAGTGCAACACATAACATACGAGACATGACGCTTTGTGTAGTAAAATAGTGACGGTTTAGTAACAGTTGCTAGGAACAATTAGTAAACAAGGAGACGATATACATTTTTGTACTGAATGGACGTGTTCTTGGTGTGTCGTCCATACTTGTGTCATCAACCTTGAAATTAATAAATGTATTATGGAAAGATTAACACGGAATTGTGTTTACTTAAAGTCCTATGTTGGCCAATAAATGTCTGTTTGCACCATCATCGTAACAATATAAATATAAGAAAGGATGTCAAGGAATGAATCAATCAACAATGGACATGTAACTTAACAAAGAATTGTACTATCCAAACTAATAGGAAAGAATGAATCAATCAACAATGGACCTGTGACTTAACAAAGAATTGTACTATCCAAACTAATGGGAAACGGACTCTCAAGCTATGATTACATCAGGAAACATTCTATTGTACAGCAACAGAACAACAGAATAACAGAATAGCAGAACAACAGAATAACAGAATAATAGAATAATCATGACATCACGAAGCAATCGCCAATAAATGAATAATAGCACTTCTATACTAAACCACGAAGAGGGGGCGCCCTACTTCAATGGTGTCAGAAAATTAAAATATATCAGCCCACCCTGTCAACGGTAGGATTCGTGGACCAGAATAAGCTGTTTACGTGAGTTGCTAGTTTTATACATTGTTTACCACGCTTCGATTTGTATGTACGTTGCCTGCTGGTCACCTTGCCTTCTGACCAGTATACTGGGATGATCTTTATCATTTGCATCCTTGGGGCATAACACTTGCTAATTGCTTGCTCACGTTCCTTCAATCAACCTTGTTATGCATGTCATTTAAGTCTTCAATCAACATTAGGCATAACACTTGTCAAATCGGTTGCTCACGCCTTCAATCAACCTTGTTATGCTATGTCATTCCAGTCTTCAATCAACATTAGGCATAACACTGTCAAAATGTTCCTTCAATCAACCTTGCCATGCATGTTCTTCAAGTCTTCGATCAACATTGGGTCATAACACTTGTCAATTGTTTGCCCTAACTTTCTTCATCAAGCAACTTCGGGACCTGGAGTCTGTACCTTGTTTGAAAGTCGACGCATCTCGACGGCCAGCTTGTGCTGTCACCAGTCTGCATTCTCCGTTGCAAGTAGAACATTTACTCTATCAGACTAGTACTTCATCATTCGCCTGTGCTACCCTGTCAGCACGTAACACCTGAATGTGGCGAATTTTACTAATGGACTTTGCACAACTATGGAACTGGTTCGAGACTTCAAGACGTTATGTTGTTCGTGTTAATGACTTTCTTGGATACTATCTTCACGCCAACCTCATGGACCATTTGATGAATCATGACAATTTGCTGGGATGACGAGTATTGACATTATATACTGTGATTGTGGTTCATTACATACTATGTACATGATTTACCTGTGATAAGAGTAAGTATTTGTTTCTACTTCGATATACATTCACTACTAATTCATTGATTGACTATGTTCTGATCGCTTGTTTTCAGCTTGTTAAATTAATATACATATATTCCAGCTTGGGACTTCTGCATTTTTTCACGGTTTTACAATTTTTACTATTGTGACTCATACTGGTGTGTGTTTTTTCTGAGCTATATTTTCTACTGTAATATTACTTATATAGGATGGCTCATAGAAATACGAGAGGTGGTAAATTGTGTGAGGAGGGTATGCTGAGGTTGCACTCCAGAGCCATCACGCCCCGCTGCTGTCCTGTCTGAACCTCAGTTTCAGATACGGGATACTTGTCCAGAGGTGCGGACATTGCAACCAGCTGCGTGTCACTTCCCTCGTCCGCCCTGTAAGTCCGTGCGGACATTCGGAGATCGCGACGGTCCTTCAGTGGACGAATTTGTAAAGACATTCGCCTATACTGGCGTTATTATGGCCTACAGGGTCAAGAGAAAGTAGACACCTATCGGAGTCATGGTCTCGAACTCTGTTCGAGAAGAGCTGAGATCCAGCTTTTGACGGCTCAAGATCCTGAAGTTTTGTTGGCTGGTCTACTACGGGTCTTTGGGGATAATAGGTCCGCCCAGACCCGCTGCTCATTTTTTTGGGTCCTCTCAGGGAGCTGAGAGTCGTGCCTCGACTACCTCATCGGCTGGCCGCTTTTCGCTGAAGGTGACTGCAGCTCAGACCCGGAAAGGTCAGTACCCTCGATCCAATAATCTTCGGGATCGCTTTATTGCGTCCTTGAAAGATAGGCTCTGCTCTGGAATGTTGACATCCATGGTAGCAGGATCGCCCTTCACCACATTCCTGCATTGCCGTGATGCGGCCATACGATGGGAACGCAGTCCCATTCCCGCGTCGGACGCCCATACAATTTATGTGATGCATCGTCGTATGGACGTCCTGAATCAAAGGTGGCGGAACGCCACCTGAGGTACGCTGCCCAAACCCCGCCAGACCCTCCCACCACTACTCATCCGGAGAGAAATTTTCGTCAAATCGACAACGGGTCATGGGAGGTCCAATGACAGAGACAATCTGGGGGGAAAGTATAATTGTTCTTCTTTCCACAGCCAGGACATAAGAAGGAGCGCACAACCATGGGTGTCCGGTGGCAAGGCCCATGAAAACCAGACCATTAACAAACATAATGTGTTTGGGTTTGTGGCGACGGAGGAGCAGCAATCTTCCCATTAGTCCTCTCTATCAATAGACAATTGCCAAGAGGAGCAAATATATACTTGCCATGACGTAAATGATGGTATGTCGAGTGAGCAACATATTTTACTACAGGTTTCAAATGCTGAGTGCCGGGCAAAACAAAACATTGATATGTTTGTGTCCGACTTCGAGAGGTTAAGTACTATGCCAAATTTTTATTGGATTTGCTCTCTGTGCAGCGAAGGACGATTCTCAGGGTAATCATAAATTGATTTCAAGTCTCAATGATTCCAATGCAGAGCCGAATTTAATGTTGCATTTTTCACGGATAGAAGAAGTTGATTCGCAAGATAGCGATACAATAATGTCTGTTATAGATTGGTCCGATATTAAACCCATTGCTTTGATATCATCCGACGATGTGACATGTGAAGAACCGAACTTTTTATTGCAGTTTTCTTGTGTAGAAGTGGTTGCTTCTCAAATTAGCAATATAGTTGAATCCGTTGTCGATTGTCCCGATAATGAGCCTTATGTCTTGACGGACCCTCCCTTGGTAGCGGAAGTAAATTTTCAGGAAATCCATAGAGTGAATGAGTCTTTCATCTGTGAGACAATTGTAGCGCAGGATATAAAAGAGGATATCGGTAGAGAAAATTACAGCTTGCTTGACAATATGGGACATGAGCAGGAGGAAGCTGAAATGCAGGAGGTCGCTGGTGCATCAGGTGAGAAACAGATGGCGGAACCTACAAGCGCTGCGCCACCTCTGATAAGTCCCCCACTTCAACGACCGACAGATAGGTAATTTCAGTTCTGTAAGTTTTCAGCAATCGAAATTTAACAAGGATGGAAATCCTATACTCCACCCTCACGGTACATCATGCGTTGTGTCACAGAACGTGAAAGCAACCAGTACATGTTATATTATTACTAAAACAAGTTCCAGTAAAACGAACAATGTTAAATCAAAAGTCAAACGGCGAGAAAATCACAAAACAGTCCAAGTTACTTCAAAAAATTTAAACAAGCTTCAGTGGACAATAATAGTAGGAAGTGTATATTTAGAAAGAGTGCTGACCGTAGCGGTCAGTCTGAGAGAGTGCGGAGGAAAGAAAGGTGGCCTAAATCTATATTTAGAAGAGATCCTGCAGATAATTTAAAACAGGAGAATAATCAACTAAAGATATCTTGTCCCAGTGATACTTCGACAAAACGAGTAATTGAGATCCCTGAGGATGAGTTCAACGATGACGATATAAAAATTTCAGGATCCAGCGAGAGTGTCTCCAAGCATACTAGAAGTGTTAAACCCCCAATAGAGAGTGGTGGTGAAAATAAATTCACCTCTCTACAAATAAGTTCGAAAAAGTACATGACAGATGCCAAATCCCGGAACTCAGATTACGAGCTAAATATGAACTGCAATGCTAGTTTTAATATTAAGATTTGGTCAGTACGATCTGGTTCTGATGTGCAAAAAGATGTGCAATTTGAACGGAAGTTCCTTGATAATATAAACAATGCGTCATTTTGGGGGAAGTATTCTGTCCATTCTATGACCAAGCGGTTGCGATGGAATACTGTGGTGATTGGGTTCCTTATACTATTTCTTGGCGCTGATGCCCTGTGTTGCTATCAGCATTGTTTGAAAGAATTAACTCTTTCGTTCTACGAACTACGGTTTAGTCCTGGCTTGCTCTATTTATTGTTGGGGGTCTATGTTGTCCTTAACAATATCCTTCAGGGTATACATTGTGGGGATGGCACAGATGATACTATCACTATTGCTCCCAGGGATGGTCTCGTGGGAAATGGGTTAGATCATGACGAGGACAACCATGATTTACGCGATTTGTACAAAACTACATGGAACCCTAGTTTTATACACAATATGCCTGGATTTTTGTTTGGATCGAGAATAATGTTAAACCAAATAAAGAGAATAATTGGGTTTTTGTTGAGTCCTTAAAGATTACTGGACGGAATGTGCTACCATTTATTGAGATTATCTTATATTGAGCTGATAGGTAGATCCTTTGGGAATTGGCCTGATTCCTTGTGGGTTTTGAATAGGTTATAATTTTAATATCAGTGGTTATATATTGTAGGGTCAAATTTTGAGTACTATTTGACTCTTTTGATTGTTGAGTGGACACTGGGGTCAACTGAGACTTCAGTTTCTGCAATGTAGATTCAATAAGTGAATATTGTGGAATTTAATACCTGTTGAGGTTGCGCTGTGTCGAATGCAAATATTTGACACATTTGAATGTTATTTTATTCCTTTGGGGTGATTTTATTGCCTCTTGGAGGTTATATGATGTCGATCCGAGTATTTCGGATCCTTGTAGTTATGATTTGTTTAATTGGCGGATTTAGTGTGGACTTGCGTCACGTGTACGTAATCCTACACTTTGATGTGTTAATTATGTTAATAAGAAGATGGTAAATTTTAACAGGAGAGGTTTAGGAGTTAATGGAGCAACGTTGAATATTGGACGTTTATAATGGAGTTTCATATTTGCAGCTCATTCATTCCTGGGTTTGGGGATGGTTAATAATACTGTGGAGGTCTTATAATGTTGTCGGATGAACATTATGTATGTTTTTTTAATGCAATATGTTAAATCTTGGGAGTTTATTATTTCCCTGGGCATTGGGGTTGGTTGATACTATGTTGAGGACGTGGCAACGTGAAAAGTTAACGTTATATATATGTTTTTTCCTTTTTCAATTTGTAACTTGTGTTTTTGTTTGAGATTTCAGATAGTGTGACAAGACTCTGACATGCAAGAAAGACATAGTGTTAGTGAATACTGATGCAAGCTGCCATCATAACCATACTCACCTCATGTGAGGATTGATGTCCAGTGCAGCCATCTCACATTGGCCAAGTGTTATGCTGTTGGGTCGCCGTCGGAATCATAGACGCATATTTTCCATATTTTCCAATTAATTTATGTAATGCTGATTGATTTCTAGTACTATGGTTTCAGCACAAGAGCACAGAGGGGTTACTGTTGAAGTTAGCCATGGTCATCTATGGCCAGTTGATGAGTCACGTCCAACGACGTGTGGTGACTCTTACAAGTAGCTCATTCAACTTGGGTCTTCCTGAGATCCCGTCAAGATTTTCTTTTTCTTTTCGACCATGGTTGGCTGTTATAGTTAGTTCTTGTGGAGCCACGTTAACACGTGAGGTGACTAGTTCCCTTTTAGCTCTCACCACTCTAATCACCCTACTGAACACTACCTGTGCGATTTTTTCTTGGCATTTCGCCGTTAGGGGCGACGGCGAGGTCTCCAGGGGGGTGTCATAGTTCCTCAGATGGCAGCGGAGGAATGGACAGTTAGCCAGATAGTTAGAGTAGTATAATAGATTATTTAATAGTTGAGACTATGTGTTGTATCTCTATGCAGAAGTGCAATACATAACTACAGACATGACGCTTTGTGTAGTAAAATAGTGACGGTTTAGTAACAGCTAGTAGGAAACAATTAGTAAACAAGGAGACGATATAATTTTTGTACTGAATGACGTGTTCTTGGTGTCGTCCATACTTGTGTCATCAACCTTGAAATTAATAAATGTATTATGGAAAGATTAACACGGAATTGTGTTTACTTAAAGTCCTATGTTGGCCAATAAATGTCTGTTTGCACCATCATCGTAACAATATAAATATAAGAAAGGATGTCAAGGAATGAATCAATCAACAATGGACATGTAACTTAACAAAGAATTGTACTATCCAAACTAATAGGAAAGAATGAATCAATCAACAATGGACCTGTGACTCAACAAAGAATTGTACTATCCAAACTAATGGGAAACGGACTCTCAAGCTATGATTACATCAGGAAACATTCTATTGTACAGCAACAGAACAACAGAATAACAGAATAGCAGAACAACAGAATAACAGAATAATAGAATAATCATGACATCACGAAGCATATCGCCAATAAATGAATAATAGCACACCCCTATCCTAAACCACGAAGAGGGGGCGCCCTACTTCATATCTATCTATCTGTCTATCTGTCTATCTGTCTGTCTGCTGCTCGTCTGTCTGGTCGTCTTGTCTGTCTGTCGTTCGTCTGTCTGTCGTCTGTCTGTCTGTCTTCGTCTGTCTGTCGTCTGTCTGTCTCGTCTGTTCGTCTGCTCCGTCTGTCGTCGTCGTTCGTCTGCGGTTCGTCTGCTCCGTTCGTCTCGTCGTCTCGTCTGCGTCGTCTCGTTCGTTCGTTCGTTCGTCTCCGTCTGTCTCGCCGTTCGTCTGCTCCGTTCGTCTCGTCGTCTCGTCTGCTCTCGTTCGTTCGTCTGCCCTCTGTCTGTCGTCTGCTCCGTTCTGTCTGTCGTTCTGTCGTCTGTCTGTCTGCTCGTTCGTCTGTCTGTCGTCTGCCCGTCTGCCTGTCTGTCTGTCTGTTCGTTCTGCTCCGTCTGTCGTTCGCTTCCGTCGTCTGTCTGTCTGTCTGTCTCGTCTGTCTCGTTCGTCTGTCTGTTCGTTCGTTCGTTCTTGCGTCTGTCTGTCTGTCTGTCTGTCTGTCTGTCTGTCTGTCGTTCGTCTGTCTGTCTGTTCTGTCTGCCCTTCTGTCTGTCTGTCTGCTCTGTCTGTCTGCGTCTTCGTCTGTCTCGGTTCGTTCGTTCGTTCGTTCTGCTTCGTTCGTTCGTCGTTCTGTCGTTCGTTCGTTCGTCTGCTGTTCGTTCGTCTGTCTCGTCGTTCGTCGTTCGTCTGTCGTTCGCTCGTCCGTCTGCTCGTCTGTCTGTCGTCTGTCTGTCTGTCTGCTCCGTCGTCTGTTCGTTCGTCTGTCTGTCGCCGTCTGTCTGTCTCGTCTGCCCGTCTGTCTCGTTCGTCTGCTGTCTGCTCCTGTTCGTCTGTCTGTCGTCTCGTCTGTCGCGTCTGTTCCGTCTGTCTGTCTGTCTGCTCCGTCTGCTCCGTCGTCTGTCGTTCGTCTGTCTGCCGTTCGTCTGTTCGTCTGTCTGTCTGTCGTTGTTCGTCTGTCTGTCTGTCTGTCTGTCTCGTCTGTCTGTCTGTCTGTCGTCTGCTCCGTTCGTTCGTTCGTCGCTCGTTCGTCGTCTGTCTCGCTGTTCGTTCGTTCGTCTGTCTGTCGTTCGTCTGTTCGTTCGTTCGTCTGTCTTCGTCTGCTCCGTCTGTCTTCGTCTGTCTCGTCTGCGCTCGTCTGTCTGTCTGTCTGTCTGTTCGTTCGTTCGTTCGTTCGTCTGTCTGTCTGTCCGTCTGTCTGTCTGCTCGTCGTCTGTCTGCCGTCGTCTCGTCGTCTGTCTGCCCGTCTGTCTGTCTGTCTGTCTGTCTGTCTGTCTGTCTGTTCGTTCGTCTGTCTGTCTGCTGTCTGCGTCTGTCTGTTCGTCGTCTGTCTGTCGTCTGTCTGTCTGTCTGTCCGTCTGTCGTCTGTCTGTCTGTCTGTCTGTCTGTCTGCTCCGGTTCGTCTGTCTGTCGTCTGTCTGTCGTCTGCTCCGTCTGTCTGTCTGTCGTCTGTCGTCGTCTGTCTGTCTGTCTGTCTGTCTGTCTGTCGTCTGTCTGCTCTGTCTGTCGTCTGTCTGTCTGTCTTCGTCTGTCTGTCTGCTCTCGTTCGTCGTCTGTCTGTCTGTCTGCTCCGTTCGTCTGTCTGTCTGTCGTCTGTCTGTCTGTCTGTCTCGTTCGTTCGTCTGTCTGCCTCGTCTCGTCTGTCTCGTCTGTCTCGTCGTCTGTCTGTCTGCTCCGTGTCTGTCGTCTGTCTGTCTGTCTGTCTGTTCTGTCGTCTGCTCGTCTGCCCGTCTGCTCCGTCTGTCTGCTCCGTTCTGTCTGCCGTTCGTCGTCTGTCGTCTGTCTGCTCCGTCTGTCTGTCTGTCTTCACTGTCGTCTGTCTGTCGTCGTTCTGTCTCGTCTGTCGTCTGTCTGTCTGTCTCGTCTGTCTGTCTCGTCTGTCTGTTCGTCTGTCTGTCTGTTCGTCTCGTTCGTCTGTCTGTCTGTCTGTTCGTCTGTCTGTCGCTGCCCGTCGTTCGTCTGTCTGTCTGTCGTCTGCGTCTGTCTGTTCGTTCGTTCGCTCGTCTGTCTGTCTGTCTGTCTCGTTCTGTCTGTCTCGTTCGTCTGCTCGTTCGTCTGTCTGTCTCGTCGTCTGTCTGTCTGTCGTCGTCGTCTGTCTGTCTGTCTGTCTGTCTGCTCCGTCTGCTGTCGTTCGTCTGTCTGTCTGTCTGTCTGTTCGTCTGTCTGTCTGTCTGTCTGTCTGTCTCGTCTGCTCCTGTCTGTCTGTTCGTCTGCTGTCTGTCTGTCTGTCTGTCGTCTCGTCTGTCTGCTCTGTCTGTTCGTCTGCTCCGTCTGTCTGTTCGCCTTCTGTCTTCGTGTCGTTCTGTCTGTCTGTCTGTCTGTCTGTCTGCCTGTCTGTCTCGTCTGTTCGTCTGTCTGCTCCGTTCGTTCGTCGTGTCGTCTGTCTGTCTGTCTGTCGTTCGTCTGTCTGTTCGTCTGTCTGTCTGTCTCGTCTGTCGTCTGTCTGTCCTGTTCTGTCTGTCTTGTCTGCTTCGTCGTTCGTCTGTCTCGTCTGTTCGTCTGCTCGTTCGTCTGTTCTGTTCGTTCGTCTGTCTGTCTGTCTGTTCGTCTGCTCGTCTCGTCTGTTCGTCGTCTGCCCGTTCGTCTGTCGTCTGTCTCCCTCCGTCTGCTCCGTCGTCTGTCTGTCTGCTCCGTCTGCTCGTTCGTCTGTCTGTCTGTCTGTCTCGTCTGTCTGTCTGCCCGTTCGTCTGCTCTGTTCGTTCGTTCGTCGTCTGTCTGCTCCGTCTGTCTCGTCTCCCGTCTGTCTGTCTGTCTGTCTGCTCCGTTCGTCTGTCTGCTCCGTTCCGTCTGCTCGTCTGCTTCGTCTGTCTGCTCGTTCGTTCGCTGTCTGCTCGTTCGTTCGTTCGTTCGTCTGTCTGTCTCGTCTGTTCGTTCGTCTGTCTGTCTGTCCTGTCTGTCTGTCTGTCTGTCTGTCTGTCTGTCTGTCTCGTCTGTCTGTCTGTTCGTCTGTCTCGTCTGTCTGTCTGCTCCGTCTGTCTGCGTCGTCTGTTCCGTTCGTCTGCTCGTCTGTCTGTCTGCTCCGTTCGTCTGTTCGTCTGTCGTCTGCTCGTCTGTCTGCCGTCTGTCTGCGTCTGTCGTTCGTTCGTCTGTTCGTCTGTTCGTCTGTCTCGTCTGCTCCGTCTGTCTGTCTAGTGTCGTCTGCTCCGTTCGTCTCGTCTGCTCCGTCTGTCTGTCTGCTCCGTCTGTCTGTCTGTCTGTCTGTCTGCTCTGTCTGTCTGCTCCGTCTGGTTCGTTCGTCTGCGTCTGTCTGTCTCGTCTGTCTGTCTGTCTGTCTGTCTCGTCTGTCTGTCTGTCTCGTTCGTCTGTCTGTCGTTCGTCTGTCGTCTGTCTGCCCTCTGCGTCTGTCTGTCTGTCTGCTTCGTTCGTTCGTTCGTCTGCCGTTCGTTCTGTCTCTCTCGTCTGCCCGTCTGTTCGTCTCGTTCGTCTGTCTGTCTGTCTGTCTGCTCCGTCTGTCTGTCTGTCTGTCTGTCTGTCTGTCTGTCTGTCTGTTCGTCTGTCTGTCGTCTGTCGTTCGTCTGTCTGTCTGTCTGTCTGTCTGTCGTCTGTCTGTCTGTCTGTCTGTCTGTCTGTCTGTCTGTCGTCTGTCTGTCTCGTCTGTCTGTCTGCCTGTTCTGCCTGCTTCTGCCTGTCTGCCTGTCTGTCTGCTGTCTGCTGCTCTGCCTGCTCTGCCTGCTCTGCCTGCTCTGCCTCTGCCTGCGCCGCCTGCCTGCCTGCCCGCCTCGCTCTGCCTGCCTGCCTGCCTGCCTGCCTGCCGCCTGCCCGCCTGCCCGCCTGCCTGCCTGCCTGCCTGCCTGCTGCCTGCCCGCTCCCGCCTCGCCTGCCTGCCTGCCCGCCTGCCGCCTCGCCTGCCTGCCTGCCTGCCTGCTCCTGCCGCCTCGCCTGCCGCCTGCCCGTCTCGTCTGTCTGTCGTTCGTCTGTCTGTCTGTCTGTCTGTTCGTCTGTCTGTCTGTCTGTCTGTCTGTCTGTCTGTCTGTCTGTCTGTCTGTTGGTCTGTCTGTCTGTCTGTCTGTCTGTCTGTCTTCTGTCTGTCTGTCTGTCTGTCTATCTATCTTTCTGTCTGTCTGTCTATCTGTCTGTCTATCTGTCTATCTGTCTATCTGTCTATCTGTCTATCTGTCTATCTGTCTATCTGTCTATCTGTCTATCTGTCTATCTATCTGTCTATCTGTCTATCTGTCTATATGTCTATCTGTCTATCTGTTCATCTGTCTATCTGTCTATCTGTCTATCTGTCTATCTGTCTATCTGTCTATCTGTCTATCTATCTGTCTATCTGTCTATCTATCTATCTATCTATCTATCTATCTATCTATCTATCTATCTATCTATCTATCTATCTATCTATCTATCTATCTATCTATCTATCTGTCTATCTGTCTATCTGTCTATCTGTCTATCTGTCTATCTGTCTATCTGTCTATCTGCCTGTCTGTCTGTCTGTCTGTCTGTCTGTCTGTCTGTCTGTCTAGCTGTCTAGCTGTCTATCTGTCTATCTGTCTGTCTGTCTGTCTGCATCTGTCTGTCTGTCAGTCTGTCTGTATCATACTTCAGCTAAAATAAAAACGATCAAATCATCTTTATTCCTACTTTCAGCTCGTCATCAAATAGCTTGTCCTGGGTAGAACTGTGCCACCCTAACAGACTTTCTGAATTGTTCTCTCTTATATGCCAGAAATCTCGTCTCTGCAGTCTCCATGCTCAAAACATCAATTACTTCCTGAATCCGTTTTTTTCATGGTTTTCCCTCCTTTCCTCTTGCCAGGATATCTCCTTCCATAATAGTCTTCTACAACACCGTTTATTTTTATATAACCAAAATATTTCAATTTTCTAATTCCAATTGTAACACTGCCGATTTATATATGATTTTAGTTCTGTGTGTTTGTTCCCTTCTTGGTTCATGGTAGACGGAGGAATCTGCAGTAAGACTTACATTCAACTTGATGCACCAGTGTCAAATAGTGACAAGGTATAAAAACAGACAATAATCGCATGGGAAATACAATGTCTCGAAAGTCTTATCGATATAAGAGAAGGACTACAGTAAACTATGAAGAAAATGCCGAAACACGTAAAGACAAAATACTGTAATTTTATAAGATACAAAAACAAGAACAATAAACTGTAACGTTTTGACTAAAAGGTCTTTATCAAGTAAAGGATACAACCAAAGGGAAGAAATTCCTTTTCTTAAGGCACAGAACAAATAGAATCGGACAAAAAATTTCCCTAACATGTCTATGAAAGGTGGTCACCAGCAACACATGAAAAGACAGTTACCCACATACTATCATCATAGAGAAGGTTGGAACAATGCCGAGTTAATTGCATTAAAAAAAAGACAAAATGGCTTCTCCATCGAGTAAGGGTATAGCCAGACCACACTGTTTATAAAACATTCTACAGCAGGATATCAGAGATAAAGTCCAGAAGAAGCCCAAAGGGAAAAAGATGGATTGATTAATTGTCTATATCATGCAGAAATAAGATGCAGAAATCATCCATCACTCAAGCTATCTGAGAAACGCACGAAAAACACAGAAGAGCACGACACTGGGCTAAAAACTGTAACAGTGTGACAGCAAATGAAGATATAACATAGAAGTACGTCCAGTCATTGCTCATCTAAGCTCATGATCTCATCTGTGAGGAGGCCTGTAGGGAAGAAGATAACGAACGGGTGTTAGAGTCCTCTGTTCATAAACAACGATCAATCATGACAAGTTCTTTAAAATTTGGGTGTCAGAAGGGTCACGTAGGTCACGGGAAGAAACTTTGTTTGCATAAATTAGCAAACCCTTTCTGCACTATCTGGCCCGACCACTTGGCCTGGTGATCATGAATTCATTAAATTCTGATACCTCATCAATCACTCATCAAATCAGACAAGGATCCATTAGTTTGCTGAGGTTTATTAGAGGAGATAACGACATTTTTTTTGTTGATAATTTCCACCTCATTTTAATTATTGGTTGTTTATTTAATTAAATACAAATAAATAAAATAAAATAGTTATTACTTTAAGTGGGAGTAAGTTTCGCCTGAATATAGTGGAGCTTGGTGATAATGATAGAGATTAAAGTAAAACAGAAGATGCCCCTATTAAGCGCCATGACTACGTCTGAATTTGTAGCTGGCGAAGAAAAATAAAAGGTATCACGTCTTGTGGTACATGGGGAACATGTGGACCACTAGGTATCCCATCATGTGGACACGGAGTAAAAAAACTAGGTATCCCATTATGTGGTACACGGAGGAACAAAACAACTAGGTATCTTATCATGTGGTACACGGAGGAACAAAACAACTAGGTATCTTATCATGTGGTACATGGAAGAACAAAACAACTAGGTATCTTATCATGTGGTACATGGAAGAACAAAACAACTAGGTATCTTATCATGTGGTACACGGAGGAACAAAACAACTAGGTATCTTATCATGTGGTACATGGAAGAACAAAACAACTAGGTATCTTATCATGTGGTACATGGAAGAACAAAACAATAGGTATCTTATCATGGGGTACATGGAAGAAAAAAACAACTAGGTATTTTTTATCATGTGGTACATGGAAGAACAAAACAACTAGGTATCTTATCATGTGGTACACGGAGGAACAAAAGAACTAGGTATCTTATCATGTGGAACACGGAGGAACAAAACAACTAGGTATCTTATCATGTGGAACACGGAGGAACAAAAGAACTAGGTATTCCATCATGTGGAACATGGAGGAACAAAACAACTAGGTATCCCATTATGGGGAATTAAAAGATATTTTCATCCTGTTAAATGAAGGAATAAATACTAACATCTATCTCCATCTTGTGGTACAAGGGGGAATACTGTGTTTGGTCCAGATTTCACTTTGACCAACGCTCACTATGATTGATGTGGTAAACATTACGACGAGCATTTATTACTTCTAGTATTTTTCTTGCTCCCAAATTCAGATTGATGACTGATGGGTAAGAACGGTGACATTTATGTTGAATCTATTCAATGTTTCAAAGAGCAAAAAAAGAATTGGTTGAATGAATGAAAAGCAGAATGAGGAATGTGTTTAATCAGTGAAACACGGAATATCATTCATTCTTCGAATATATGCAGGGGGAGACTGTGTCCATATAAGTCTGACTAGAGGCTAGGATGTGGCTCACTAAACAGTAACAACCAAGATCGGCATGAGAAGCTCTTGAGGTTGGAAAATGCCCTGATTACTGAGGATTGAACCGATGCAAGCTGTCAAGATGGAACGGGCGCTAATTACTGTGCCAATAAGGCGCTCAAACAGCAGCATAGATCAGCGATAAATCTTCTTGATGTTTGTGAGATATGTCTACCACATGCCAGTAATGTTGTTTTTGTGGTAGTGAGTGAAGATTTAATAAGCAACTTCCGGGTACGGGTGAGCTTTGGGATGACTACTGCAGTGGAGAATGGACGACATGGAATTCCTTTATGTCATGATCTCGACCGTATAACATAACATCACATAACATCTAAAAATTGATATAAAGCCGAAGGACTGACTTCACTGCACGGGGTTTCCCTATATGGCTCAGCCACGGCCTTCTATAATGCCGCAGCGCAGACGGCAATATTGCCATGACGTCACAGGATGAGGCGGTGTTCGCACAGACTAACCATTGTCTGTACTATTGGGAAACGCCGATCTGGGACAATACATCTTGCAGATGTTAGAAACTTTTTGTTGGATGCATGTGTGTGTTACAGAAGAAATGTTATATGAGTAGCATAGTTGTTGCTCTACATACTATTTTAGTTTAATTTATACAAATACTTAGAGTGAGGAGTAATTGTATACAGAATGAGGAGTAATTTATATATGATTACTAGTGTACTTACATTAGCTTATGGTAGTCTCTCATCAGTTATCCATGAATAAGTAAGCCACATATTTGTCCAACACCACAGCTGCTGGTTTGTCATGGCTGAACTTTTTTTACATTATGTCGAAGGAGATCAATATTCTGATACCAACTTTATTACATTATGTCGAATAGGATCAATAGTCACATGACAACTTTATACATTATATCAAAGGAGGTCAATAGTTCAATGAAAAACTTTTTGATACATTATGTCGAAGGAGATCAATAATTTAATGACAACTTTTGTTACATTAGTCGAAGGATCAAGTCTATGTGACAACTTTTGATACATTATGTCCAAAGAGATCACTAGTGATAAAGGATACAGGAAAAAGTGCTGTGCTAATCAATTTTCACCACACTACAACTGAAAGACATAAACAAACAGTATTACACAAATATATTTATCTACTACTGAATTTTGCTACTTTCCTTTTTTGAAGAAGCAGCTTGCTGAACATTGCATTGAATTTTCATGATTTTTATATCATTGTTGAGGAAAATGTTGGAACCGCAGACAATAAAATATTTATTTTTTGAGCTCCGCAGACATATACAGTACTGTTTAATGAGAATTTCATGTAACTGGTAGTTACAATTTGTATGACAATCTCCTTATGGTTTGTCGTGGCTAAGAACTTATCTTCATATCCAGATGATATGAGGACATATCAAGTTCAATTTAATATGTCATAAATGCAAAACACTAAGTGTTATTGCTATACCATTTTCTGTTATCTGGAGTTTTGACCAGATGCAACTGTTCAGGAGGAATTGGAGTGTTTTCTCTGGCATAAAACTAGTGTTTTTTGGGTGGATGATAAACTAATTGTTCAACCAGATTATCATTGCCATTGTCATGAATAGGTCAACAGTTGGTGCTCTTCTAAATCTTTGCATGATTTACTTGTTAAATTAACTTAAATGCTACATATATAATTATAATTGAAATTTTTGATCTACATTTTGGTACACATCACTTACTAGCTAGGCATCGTTATTTTGTTGTTATGTTTACAACACTGACAAGAGTTATGTTTACTGAACAAGGTACGTGTTAAATTAACTTATATTATACATATATAATTACAATCGTAATTTGATCTACATTTTGGAAAAAGCACTTACTAGGCACCCTTTATTTTTTGTTATTTTTACTAAAGAAGTCTGTTTGAGTCCGCATGTTTACTAAAATGTCCTATGTTTACTAAATACGTTTGAATAATTGCCTCACCCTCCATCTTGAAAATATTGCGGAAGGCCAGTATTTGATGGCCGCGGTCGCCCGCTTGCCCAGCGTGTTCGTAGCGCGTTGGACTACGGGTGACTAGTCCTCTGTAAATGCGGGTTCAACTCCGGGGACTGGCAAAAAAGCAACAGGTTCCCCAGATTTACCGTGTTCGTGGCCCCGAGCCGAAGGGTTACGATGTCCAGACACTGAGCCGAAGAGTTTTCAGCCATGCTTCTGGATCGGGGGAAGAAAAATGGCGCGGCTCCAGCGCCTCGCAGAAATGACACGCCAACTGTCGAGAGTATTGCAAAAAGCACGAATTTCCCGTAGCTCCTCCCACAATCATATTGTTCTGAAAACAGGGATATCTTAATAAGTAAATAACATAAATAACATAAATAACATAACATAACAAAAATATAACATAAATATAAATTAAATAACAAAATAACATAAATATAATAAAAATATAACATAAATAATATAACATAATATAATTTCATCATTAACTTTAGTTTTAGAAACGTTATATATTTATAATGTTGGATAATCATAATTACACTTTATGCTTAATCAATCGTATTTTATCAAAATATTCACTACTTTCTTTATACATATTCATGCAACATCATATAACCAACAACTCAACTTTAGTATCATCCTTTACATATCAACATAGGAATATAATTTTTAAATAAATGCAACATTAACATTAATAACATCATCAACACACAACAACTTTATATTCTTTATTATATCACAACTTTATCATAATATATTCTTTCATCATTTAACTTTATCAATCATTTCCCCATCATCACATAACATCATACAAACATCATAAACCCTTTTATAACATCCTCATAAATCCTAATCATCGTCACATATAGTTTATATGATAATTATAAACATAACTTGAATACTTCTTCAAGAGCGCTGTGTATAGTCTAAAATGTAGTAATGTCTAGAAATGGTACTGAACTTCTATATCAATATTCTCTGCTGTTCCTGTGGGGGCATATGTAACAACGAATACTGTATCAGTACCGACATTGTAACATTTCAGAACTCACTACGTTTTGTATTGTCCTACTTATGTTTGTGGGTTGAATTGAAGGAACTGAACACTTGGGGCACGTATAACAAGCAGTTAGAACTAAAAATATGTTTGGTTTCAAGTGTTGTCGAATTATGTGAATCTGTGGGAAAAGGGGAAATAACTGCAATATTTGACTTTTCCCTGTATAAGGCTAAGTGGTTGGATATATGATCACGCGTCCATCATTTAGTGATAATGACCATAATTTTTCATCCAAGAGAATGTAGTTATGTTTGTCTGTGTGTGCGCAGATGAATAGTGAAACCGATGCGGCTTGAAATGTTCATCTGCAATGTGGGCAAGGATTACTTGACTTAGGGGAAGTTTTCCCGCTTTTCCAGTCTGACGTTTCTGTTCAATCCGGAGCTCTACCTGCCTCGCAGGCCGAAGAACCGTGTCGAAGAAGTATGCGCTAAGCTCATATGTCTTGAGCAACCTTATCCAAGTTGTCGAATCTATGCCAAAAAATTTTCATGGGATATATATGTATATAACATTGAAAATAAATGGGTCAATGAAAATAAAGGGGGCGCTTCATTGAAAATAAAGGTTCTTTGGGAAAATAAAGGGGGGGGTTCATTGAAAATAAAAGGGTTCCTTGAAAATAAAAGGGTTCATTCTAATTTTTATGTTAGCTAGCCTATACGCTCTGATATTTAAAACAAACAGCCACTTGGTCTTGGATTGAAGAGAGACGCATGATGTTAAGTTTTCTGTCCATTCCCAACAACTCTTATTTTACTGTGCCTATTCTGGCTGAGAAGACCCTGCCTACTTGTGGCATCGCTTCGGCCTTTTGGGCTAAGATCAAAGTGTAGACCACTTGGTCGTAGCCAGCAGGTGGGAGTCTTCATTAAACGTCAAATGGCACAATAAAATCCCTTTAAACAAACTCCGTTCCCTTATCGAAAAGAATAATGACGTTCGGAATTTTACACGTTCACTTGTACTAGGTTAACCCGTTGTGGTATTCCAGGTAGGTCCAATAATTTTTATTATTTCATTATGTCAAACTGAAACATGTCACAGTTCTATGACCAACATGTTTTATAGTTAGAAGAATAAAACAAAAGGATTTAAAGATTATTGTGATTGATTGATTGATTGATAGGACAATCATCATTGCTTTTCGGGGGTAGATGCGCTCCGGGTTCCTTCTTACAGAGGATGATCTCATCTGCAGTACACGAATTTTGTAGACCGGCAAGGGGCCCCGATGAATTTTCAAGATAGTGAAGATATTTTTGTAGAAATGTTTTCAATGAATTTTTCAGGCAGTAAAAAAAAGGTTGGGTGTTCAAAATCGAGAAGAGCAGGCTGGAAAGTCGCTGCCCAAGCAAAATTAATTAGAAAAAATTAAAAATAAAATTTCTAGAAAATTTTCACACCATCCTCAAAATTACATCGAGACCTCGAGTGCAAGGGAAATTTGTGCACTGCAGTAGAAATCTTCCTGTTTAAGAAAGAGTTCGGGGCGCACATACCTCACCGAAGTGCAATGAGATGTCCAATCAATCATTTTGTCAATCAGTCAATCAATCTTGATATTTGGCTTCATCTATTTTCGCCTTCCTTCGGGACAGTGTTAAGAAGGGACATAATCTGAAATATTTGGGAGAACTACTTTACCAGTGTTGATTCCTTGAAAACTAACATTTCATGACGAATTTTTAGATTAACATCGCATGTTCTTTATTTATTCATCTTATGTGGGGAACACTGTTCACTGCTTGAAGTGAATTTGTTGTTCATCTTTTATAGCCAATATGCCTAATATAACCAAACCAAGGATTTTCTTCGTTGAAAAGTGGAGCTTTGATTTTGAGAGGCATTAATCTTCTATACAATAAACAAATCAACGAATAAAACAAGTTAAAACATTAGCAATAAACAAGTTAAGATATTATCAATAAAACAAGTAAGACATTAGCAATAAAACAAGTTAAGATATTAAAAATAAACAGTTAAGACATTAGCAATAAAACAAGTAAGAATTAGAAAAAACAAGTAAGACATTAGCAATAAAACACGTTAAACCATTATCAATAAAACAAGTTAAGACATTAGCAATAAAACACGTTAAACCATTAGCAATAAAACAAGTTAAACCATTAGCAATAAAACAAGTTAAACCATTATCAATAAAACAAGTTAAGACATTAGCAATAAAACAAGTTAAGACATTAGCAATAAAACACGTTAAACCATTATCAATAAAACAAGTTAAGACATTAGAATAAAAAAGTTAAGACATTAGAATAAAAAGTTAAGACATTAGCAATAAAACACGTTAAACCATTATCTAAAAAGTTGCCATTATCAATAAAACACGTTAAACCATTATCAATAAAACAAGTTAAGACATTAGCAATAAAACACGTTAAACCATTAGCAATAAAACAAGTTAAACCATTAGCAATAAAACAAGTTAAACCATTATAAAAAAAGTTAAGAATTTTCAATAAAAAGTTAAGACATTAGCAATAAAACACGTTAAACCATTATCAATAAAATGTTAAGCATTACAATAAAACAAGAAACCATTATCAATAAAAAAGTTAAGACATTAGCAAAAAACGTTAAACCATTATCATAAAAAGTTAAGACATTATCAATAAAACAAGTTAAGACATTAGCAATAAAACAAGTTAAGACATTATCAATAAAACAAGTTAAGACATTATAATAAAAAAAGTTAAGACATTAGCAATAAACAAGTTAAGACATTAGCAATAAACAAGTTAAGACATTAGCAATAAACACGTTAAACCATTATCAATAAAAAAGTAAGACATTAGCAATAAAACAAGTTAAACCATTAGCAATAAAACAAGTTAAAACCCTTATCAATAAACAAGTTAGCATTATCAATAAAACACGTTAAACCATTAATAATAAAACAAGTTAAGACATTAGCAATAAAACAAGTTAAGACATTATCAATAAAACAAGTTAAGACATTATCAATAAAACAAGTTAAAACATTAGCAATAAAACAAGTTGGCAAATAAAACTCTGATGGCAACTTCTTCATCTTCGATCGCTCCATATTGACAACTTGTTAACCACTCTGTTTTAGTTGTACTGAGTCTAAGAGCGATTGTACGCTGTGCTAATTACGCGCATACAAGTTGGCCAACACATCCGATTTCTGTGATGCTTTTATTTACTAGGGTAGCTTCCCTAGGTCCTACATCAGTCATCTCTTACGACATGCATTGTAGGTTTCAGTGGTACTATTCTTTGCTTCCCTTGAGGGCCTGGCACACACGGATGCTTAAGGCAGCAAATAACAATATCATTATTCTGTTATCATTATTCTGTTATCATTATTCTGTTATCATTATGCTGTTATCATTATGCTGTTATCATTATGCTGTTATCATTATGCTGTTATCATTATGCTGTTATCATTATGCTGTTACTTATAAAACAATTATAGTTATTAACACTATACTTACAAAACAAAATTGACATTATTAATGAAAGACATTGAATTCAAAATATTTACATGTTAGTGGAAACAATATAGATTGTTGTAATGAAATTAAAATGAGACTATGCATTTTGGTATTCATTTTGGTATTTAATATCAAGAACATAAAGTATAATGAAAGAATGAAAATCGTGGATATCTTATAGTACGTTGCCATCAGTACAGTAAACGAGTCGTTGATTTTTCTAGGCACCACTTATACGTTCGGTAGTTTGCCATTGCTTTCGAACGGATCCCACGGAAACAAATTTTCTTTCAAACTTACTCCACCGTGGGGTTTTGAACTAGGTATGCTTGGGTTTGTGATCGAGTTCACTACCGCTTGAGCTACAGACGTTCAAAGTATCAGTATAAAATAATCAAGATATCAGGATAGTATAATAGAAGAAATAAAACAAAAGTGAAACTTCCAAGACAAAACATTGTTCCTGAAATGCATCGTAGAATGCAAAAAGATTAATATATTTTTCGCAGCTTTTTGTTGGCGCTCACAAGGAGAAAGAATATTAACACCTACCTCGGGTCGTAAGAGGCACCGAGGTAAATATAAATAAGTCCCTAGTAAATAAAAAATCGCAGAAAGCGGCAGTGTTGTCCTACTTGTAGGCGCATAACTGGACAACTTAAATCTCTCAAGGCTTAGATTACATCAGATCACGGTGCCGTGCCGGCTGGCGTAGGCGATCAGGAATTTATACAAATCTTGTCTGCTTTTTTGCTATATCTCAGATGTTTACGCCTTCAGTGTAATGACGACAAGCATAACCAATTTTCTCTTCTGTCTTCCTCTCTGTCTTCCTTTCTCTGTCTACCTCTCTCTGTCTTCCTCTCTCTGTCTACCTCTCTCTGTCTTTCCTCTCTCTGTCTACCTCTCTCTGTCTTCCCCTCTTTTTCCCCTGTCTTCCTCTCTCTCTGTCCCTCTGTCTCCTCTCTCTGCCTTCCTCTCTGTCTTCCTCTCTGTCTTCCCTTCTCTGTCTTCCTCTCTCCCCCAATTTCCCCCGTTGTTGCAATGTGTTCAGATTACATACAAATCACAAAGAGTGGTCGATATGGAGCGTTAGAAGAAGAAGAAGAAGATGCACATTGTCAGCTAAATTAACGCATGCGTGTAATACATATTTTGTACATAAGAGTGTGTACATTAAGCGAGGTTGTACGGTAATTTATAACTATTCCATACATAATCATATAGACAAGCAGTCACCACGGATATGTAGAAATACGAAGAAAATTTGTTTATTCTCATGGGAAAAAAGTGTATATGAAATTAAACGATTCTGGTTTTTGGAAACTTGAAATGGTGAGACCGTATTTCTAAAAGTGGTAAGGTGAAGTGAGTGTAATTTTGCATGTAGTGAGGGAAGTGAGTCTAATTCTAAAAAGTGAGGATGTGAAAGTGAGGTAATTCAAAATTGAGGAGGTGAAGTGAATGTGATTCTAAAAGTGATGAGGTGAAATGAGTATAATTCTAAAAGTGAAGAGGTGAAGTGAGGGAATTCTAAAAAAAAGGGTTTAAGTGAGTGTAATTTAAAAAAGTAGTGAGGTGAAGTGAGTGTAATTTTAAAAGCAATGAGGTGAAGTGAATGTAATTCTAAAAGTAATGAGATGAAGTTAGTGTGTTTAAAAGGTGCGTCCAGATCTATCTTGAGCAATGATAATTCACTGACTTAAATCAGAATATCTACTGACTACATAATAGAGGATTTACAGACAATATTATAGAGGATTTACAGACTATATTATAGAGGATTTACAGACTATATTATAGAGGATTTACAGACTATATTATAGAGGATTTACAGACTATATTATAGAGGATTTACAGACTATATTATAGAGGATTTACAGACTATATTATAGAGGATCTACAGACTATATTATAGAGCGTCTACTGACTCTTTTATTCTAGGGAAAATTTGTTGACTATTATATTTTGTCTATTGACTATATTTTAGAATCACTACTGACTGCATATTCTAGAATGTCTACTGACTCTATATTCTAGAATATCTACTGACTCTGTATTCCAGAATATCTGCTGACTCTATATTCTAGAATATCTACTGACTGTATTCTAGAATGTCTACTGACTCTATATTCTAGACTGTCTGCTAACTCTATATTCTTGACTGTCTACTGACTCTATATTCTAGAATGTCTACTGACTCTATATTTTATAATGTCTACTTACTCTATATTCTAGACTGTCTACTGACTCTATATTCTAGACTGTCAACTAACCCTTATTTTTAAAAATGTTTTACAACGGGTTAATGACGAGTCCTTAAAGGACATGCCAGATTTTCATTTGTTTCGTATTGTATACAAGAAGTTCTTCTTTTCATAAGAAAAAGTTCAAAATATAAACATAAAAGTACTGACTCCAGTAGACTCATTGACTCTTCATTTAACATGAAAAATAATGTCTACTTATCTTAATCAAAATTTTATCACATCAGACGATAGCAACATGCCCTAATCTCCTGATCCGAACCTGATTTCTGTTTCTCAAAGTTGAATCTCTGTTTCCTCATCTCGTGCTTGAAACCCTGGCCAAGGCGACCTCATATTACATTGGCTTGGGCAACATTCGAGCAGATCCTTCCTTTAAACATTGTCCTGGAGTGCTTAGGGGTGGTTTAATCATCGTTCACACTGTTCATGTCTTCAATATATTGTAGGGGATTTTTGGGAGAAAGAGGTGGGAAGGAAAAGATTTGGGTGAATCTTGAGAAATGAGCGTGAGAAAATGAAAGGTATTGTGAGAAGAGAAATATTGTAAATATTGTGAGATGATGAAATTCTGCTGATGTAAGGCTGTTGTTGTAGCTGCCTTCAAGAATGATTATTTTTGTGTTTTTGTTCTCCCGCTTTAATCAGACGTAAGCAGGTCGCTTAAATGTCATCTCTGACTGATTTTTGCGTGAAGGCATGCTTTCCTTTTTCATCAGTGTCCTCGCCTTTTAGGCGAACCACACCGACTTCAGGGTTACTTCATTTAGATCCTTAAGTAAAGGGTCAGGAAACCGGTAGTCTAAACGTACTGTTTTACATCTACATTTGTTGGGGATTAAGTTAGTCTCGAACCCAGGACTTAGTGTCAGAGGCTAAATAGTGAAGCATGTTATCGATTTGACTATCGGCGCCCCAGGAATGATTAACTTCAAGATAATGCGTTCAAAGTAATGTCATATGTATCTTATTTAGCGTTACAAAAATTTTTGGGGAATTTATTTATTTATATATATATATATATATATATATATATATATATATATATATATTAGTTTAGTTTAGTCGTTGGATCACCATCATTGCACGTCGAACAAATTAGTCCATAAGTGCTCCGATCTCTCCTCAGTATGTCCACATGTGTGGCGACCAACGACACCGGCCCTTGTTGGTTTACAATTCTTCTTTGTCTGCCAGCATAGCGTTCTTGTCGAGCTACAACCACACTTAACTTTGAGTTCTTGCAGTCTGGGTTTGGGGTTGTGGATTCACCGCACATGTGAATCATGTACACGCCTCTCTCCCTTAAGGAATTTATAATATCAGCCTGGTCCATTGCTCGCCCGCTTTGGACAGCAGCCATACCTGCAAACTTATCCGCACGTTCATTTCCCCTTACACCTGCATGCCCTGGCACAAAATAAAACTGATCTTTGTCAGCTTAGACCCCCAGCGACTCTATCCAAGCCTCCAAGCCATCCTGTTTCAATCTTCCTAAGCATACTCATTGAGTCACTGAGAAAACATGCATGGATAAAAGTCTGTGATTCTAGCCAAATCATCCTTTGGTAACCGCCATGCTTTCCATAGTGAGACTGCTGTGTCACGGCAAAACCACCACTGTCTTCCTTCACAACATCACCTCCGACCTGAGCAGTGAAAGCCCACGAGCTCCGCACATGTCGAATCACCGAACCATCCGTATAAATTATTACATCATGCGCAGATGCGTGCTCAGAAATCAGATATATATAATCACCTTTAAGTCCTTTACACTTAGGACAGAAACAATTGCACAGCATTCTTCTCTATTATTGACCGTCCTCTGTATTTGGTTCCATATGTCGTTCCTTTTTTTCAGTTCTTGTTCTATTGCTCTCTCCCAGGTTGTTGTAGGTACTCCACACTTTTATTTGCTCTCTGACATAGTACGCACTATATACTCTATGCATGTTTTGTCAATCTTGAAGACAAGAAAACCATCACATGTCACTGCGTTTTTACGATGGTGGCCAGTTGCTAGAAAACTTCAAATGTTAACTATTTATCATCAGATCTAGTGGGTATCATTCTGTTCTACATTACTCTACTCAAATCATGAAATACAGTATACTGTGCCATATAACAAATCAGAAAATACAGTATACTTTACTATAACAAATCAGGAAATACAGAATACTTTCTTTATAACAAATCAGAAACACAGTATACTGTGCCATATAACAAATCATGAAATACAGTATACTTTGCTCTATAACAAATCATGAAATACAATATACTTTGCTCTATAACAAATCAGGAAATACAGTATACTGTGCCATATAACAAATCATGAAATACAGTATACTTTGCTCTATAACAAATCAGAAATACAATATACTGTCCATATAACAATCATGAAATACAGTATGCTTTGCTCTATAACAAATCAGGAAGTAAAGTATACTGTGCCACATAACAAATCATGAAATACAGTATGCTTTGCCCTATAACAAATCAGGAAATACAGTATACTTTGCTCTATAACAAATCATGAAATACAGTATACTTTGCTCTATAACAAATCAGAAAATACAGTATACTTTGCTCTATAACAAATCATGAAATACAGTATACTTTGCTCTATAACAAATCAGGAAGTAAAGTATACTGTGCCATATAACAAATCAGAAAATACAGTATACTTTGCTCTATAACAAATCAGGAAGTAAAGTATACTGTGCCATATAACAAATCAGGAAATACATGTATTCTTTGCCTATAACAAATCAGGAAATACAGTATACTTTGCCCTATAACAAATCATGAAATACAGTATACTTTGCTCTATAACAAATCAGAAAATACAGTATACTTTGCTCTATAACAAATCATGAAATACAGTATACTTTGCTCTATAACAAATCAGGAAATACAGTATACTTTGCCCTATAACAAATCATGAAATACAGTATACTTTGCTCTATAACAAATCATGAAATACAGTATACTTTCTTTATAACAAATGTTAAAATAAAAAAAAGCGCTTAAGTCAAGAACACAATATGCAAATCTGTGGTAATATCAATTGTTTTATGTAGATCGGAAACATGGAACAACAAAATAAGAAGAAACATGGTAACGGACAGTTAAAAACAAGAATCTTTGATCCCAACAATGTGCAAATAGTTGTGAATGGAGACAAAGAAACAATAATGATTTTTATAATTTGTTGAAATCACCATTAATACTTTCGCTGCATAATTTTGTTTCGTCATAGACGCATCTTTCGCTGCATAATTTTGTCTCGTCATAGACGCATCTTTCGCTGCATAATTTTGTCTCGTCATAGACGCATCTTTCTCTGCATAATTTTGTTTCGTCATAGACGCATCTTTCTCTGCATAATTTTGTTTCGTCATAGACGCATCTTTCGCTGCATAATTTTGTTTCGTCATAGACGCATCTTTCGCTGCATAATTTTGTCTCGTCATAGACGCATCTTTCGCTGCATAATTTTGTTTCGTCATAGACGCATCTTTCGCTGCATAATTTTGTTTCGTCATAGACGCATCTTTCGCTGCATAATTTTGTTTCGTCATAGACGCATCTTTATAGTTTCTTCTTAAAGCTTCTTCTTCTTCTTCTTCTTCTTCTTTTTCTTCTTTGAACACTCCATATTGAACACTTGCTAACCACTCTGTGTGATTTGTATGTGATCTGAGCTTAAGAGCGATTGCATGTTGTTCCAGTTAAGCGCCTAAAGTAGGCCAGCACATCCGATTTTGCAATGCTTTTATTAACTAGGTAGCTTTCCTAGGTCCTACATCAGTCGCCTCTTACGACATGCCTTGTATGTCGCAGTGGTGCTATTCGTTGCTTCCCTTGCGACCCCAGCACCAGACGGGCGATCTTTATAGCAATGTACACTGAATAACCAGAATAACTTATCTCTGCGACATTCTAAAACGTACCATGAACCAGTATGTCAGCTCAGTAGGACGAAGGAGTTAATAGCCAACATCATTAACGTCATTAGGATACTATAGCGATGAAATATTGACAATAAATATCAGAGAATAGAACAACCTAAAATTGTATATACAAAACGTATGAAGTTGAATAGATCACGAGGCAGACTAAGAAATATGATTGGGGTGGGGTGGGGGAGGTAACATTGAAGTAGAGTTAGAAATACTAGGGCGTCAACAATTATAAAGAGGATTCTAAGAACAAAGATAAATTAAGGTTATGTGATATCTGCAGCTATAAACCTTGAAGTAGACTTTGAAATACGAACAGTCAATAGTTATAAAGAGAATTCTATGAACAGAGATAAATGAAGGTTGTGTGATATCTGCAGCTATAAATCTTGAAGGTTTTATGATATGTGCAGCTATAAACCTTGAAGGTTTTGTGATATCTGCAGCTATAAACCTTGAAGGTTTGGAAAAATGAAGAAAAGAAATACGAATGTGAGGTGTAAATGTATATACGAGATGGAGGTACCTGTTTGTGCGTGTATCTGTATGTATTTGAGTTAGGATGTTTGTACATAAGTGACTAGTTTCTTGATGTCTGTTGTTCATCCTAGTCGGAGGAAATATCACACCATCTGTTTTATCCCGGAGGGGGACAGTAATATGTCCAGTCTTTTGGCAACCACATAATTCTGCCTCTGGAGTAGGGTCAGTCTGTGGTCAAGATTAGGAAGCCAAAGGTCAATAGAGAGAGAAAATTGATGTCCACGAGCAGAATTGATTAATGATGTTTGATGCTCATGTTCCATCTGCATTTGCTAATGGGATTATCTTTTCTGATATGAATTAGCCATTGTCTGTTTCATTCTCATCTACATCAACATCATCATCATTATTTTGAAGTTTATAATACATTCGTCACCATAGTTGTCTTTGTCTTCAGCAAGTACAAAGTAGTTATATAATGATAAAGAAGTTTATATTATACTTTGATTGTTAGTCAAATACTTAAATCTAAACAGATGAAAGTAAACTAAAACTTAAGATTATCAAGTTCCATCATCATCATCATCAATGTGCGTATCCTTTATAGGACGTTGCTCTCTTTGTAGCACATCTGAAATTTACTCTGTCCTAGCCAGTTCACCCACTTCGTCGATGGTCATATTCATGGTTTCTTTAATATCTTGTAGACATCTTCTTCTTGGTCTGCCTCTGCCTCCTGGGACCCTGCCCTCTAGTATTATTCTTTCCAGGCCATCGTGACGCTTGATGTGATCAAAGTATGTAATTCTTCTGTATAGTATGTTGTTTATCAGCCAATTCTCTTTAACATTTAGTTCTTTCAGGACATCAAGTTCTATATTTACTCCATATTTTGGTGTTTCAGAAACATGGACTATGAAAAAAAAAACATTTGGAATACAGAATGAACCATTTCCTTTCGTGTTTCTTTTGTTTACCCTTAGACTAATATTCTGTGTGATGTATACTAAATTAGACAGTTTACTGGCGTTATGTCAGCTTTACAAATACATGGTACATAGATGATATACATGGTGCATAGATGATATACACGATGCATAGATGATATACATGGTGCATAGATATACATGGTGCATAGATGATATACATGATGCATAGATGATATACATGGTGCATAGATATACATGGTACTGTCATAGTCCCAGATGGCAGCGGAGGAACAGACAGTTAGCCAGATAGTTAGTGTAGTATTAGATATTATATAGTTGAGACTATGTGTTGCACTCTCAAGTAGAGTGCAACACTACTACGAGCAATGACGTTTTTGTAGTTAGGGGTGACGATGAGAGAAATTAGAAAACATAGAGACAGATGGACGAACGTGTGTCTACTCATGATGAACATCACAAAAATAAAAATATATGAAGTCTGAAAGACAGTGTTTGTCTATATTATCGTCCAAGTATACCATCATTAAATACCACAATCATCACTACAAATGGACCCCCTACTACAGTACATAAATATACATGGTGCATAGATGATATACATGGTACCTAGATGATATACATGGTACATAGATATACATGGTGCATAGATATACATGATGCATAGATATACATGGTGCATAGATATACATGGTGCATAGATGATATACGTGGTGCATAGATATACATGGTACATAGATATACATGATGCATAGATATACATGGTACATAGATATGACATGATGCATAGATATACATGATGAGATGATGATTACGTGGTGCATAGATGATATACATGATGCATAGATGATATACATGGTGCATATATGATATACATGATGCATAGATATACATGGTGCATAGATGATATACATGATGCATAGATGATATACATGGTGCATAGATGATATACATGATGCATAGATATACATGATGCATAGATATACATGATGCATAGATGATATACATGGTACATAGATATACATGATGCATAGATGATATACATGATGCATAGATGATATGCATAAGTAAGATATACATGGTGCATAGATATACATGGTGCATAGATGATATACATGATGCATAGATGATATACATGGTGCATAGATGATATACATGATGCATAGATATACATGATGCATAGATATACATGATGCATAGATGATATACATGATGCATAGATGATATACATGGTGCATAGATATACATGGTACATAGATATACATGATGCATAGATATACATGGTGCATAGATGATATACATGATGCATAGATGATATACATGGTGCATAGATGATATACATGATGCATAGATATACATGATGCATAGATATACATGATGCATAGATGATATACATGATGCATAGATGATATACATGGTGCATAGATATACATGATGCATAGATGATATACATGGTGCATAGACATACATGGTACATAGATGATATACATGGTACATAGATGATATACATGGTACATAGATGATATACATGGTGCATAGATGATATACATGTGTAGTAGGGTCCCCTCCAAGACCTCACTTTATTGAAGGTTTGGTAATGATGTTAGTCCAACGATGTTACAAAGCACGAACTCAAGTTGGTAGACTTCATACAAGTTTTTATTCATGATACTTATGGTCAGACAAAGCACGTCTGTCAGGTTTTCCTGTCGTCTCTCTTCTGTTTACTAACCAACTACTGTAACTAAATCGTCAATATTTTACTACCAAGAGCGTCATGTCTCGAGTTATGTGTTGCACTTCTGCTAGAGTGCAACGATAGTCTCAACTATTAAATATCTAATTATACTACACTAACTATCTGCTAACTGATCCATTCCTCCGCTGCCACCTGTGGGACTATGACACATGGTGCATAGATATACATGGTACATAGATGATATACATGGTACATAGATGATATACATGGTACCACGGGCGTCACTAGGGGGTGCGGGGTGCAGGCCTCACCGGGTGACACCATCAAGGGGTGACACCAAAATAAAAAATTGCAAATTTGACAAAGCAGACATAGCTCTGTCTAGTCTGGTTTCATAACCGTTCATTGTTAAATACATGCAGGCACGGAGTGTCACCATGCAGACCACTTTCTATGATGAGCTATCCGGAGTAGAGCTTTTAAAAGAAATACCAAGGCTGAGAAGACACCTGAAGGCAGCAGATATTGATATCCACAAAGCCAAAGACTGGTCAATATTTGATATTTTAAAATTCATAGTTGACTGGGATTTCTTGAATTCTCCCAATACTCTCACTAAGCCTACAACTTCTTCACGATCTGTGTGTCTGTGGCTTCACGTGAGAGGAGCTTTTCAAAACTGAAACTTATAAAGAACTATTTGCGATCAACCATGGGACAGTCAAGACTTTCTTATCTGGCTATATTATCAATTGAAAGTGTTATGGTGAAAGATATTGATTTTGATGATGTGATTGACAGGTTTGCAGCTTTGAAGACCAGGAAGGAAACTTTAAATAACAGAAATTTTAATGTTAAATAACAACAATTTAACTTTGTCCGAGTTTGTTGAAGTTCTTTATTTATGTTTTACCTGAAGTATTGTAGTTATATTGTTCAATTTGTTTTCTTTCTTATGTCCTTATTAACTTTTGGATTTATTTTACAAACATGACTATATGCGATTATATATGGTACAGGAACACTTGGAAGAAGAAGACCATGGTGAAAGTCTAGAGGGTGACACAAGAGTTTACTGCACTGGGTGACACCAACCCCAGTGACGCCCATGGTACATAGATGATATACATGGTACATAGATATACATGGTACATAGATGATATACATGGTGCATAGATGATATACATGGTACATAGATATACATAGTGCATAGATGATATACATGGTACATAGATATACATAGTGCATAGATGATATACATGGTACATAGATATACATGGTACATAGATGATATACATGGTGCATAGATGATATACATAGTGCATAGATGATATACATGGTACATAGATATACATTGTGCATAGATGATATACATGGTGCATAGATGATATACATGGTACATAGATATACATAGTGCATAGATGATATACATGATGCATAGATATACATGGTGCATAGATGATATACATGATGCATAGATATACATGGTGCATAGATGATATACATGGTACATAGATATAAATGGTACATAGATATACATGGTACATAGATATACATGGACATAGATATCATGGTACATAGATATACATGATGCATAGATATACATGGTACATAGATATACATGGTGCATAGATATACATGGTGCATAGATGATATACACGGTGCATAGATATACATGGTAAGTAGATATACATGGTGCATAGATATACATGGTACATAGATATACATGGTGCATAGATATACATGGTGCATAGATGATATACATGGTACATAGATATACATGATGCATAGATATACATGGTACATATATATACATGGTACATAGATATACATGGTACATAGATATACATGATGCATAGATATACATGGTACATAGATATACATGGTACATAGATATAAATGGTACATAGATATACATGGTACATAGATATACATGGTACATAGATATGCATGGTGCATAGATGATATACGTGGTACATAGATATACATGGTACATAGATATACATGGTGCATAGATGATATACGTGGTGCATAGATATACATGGTGCATAGATATGCATGGTGCATAGCTGATATACATGATGCATAGATATGCATGGTACATAGATATACATGGTGCATAGATGATATACATGGTGCATAGATATACATGATGCATAGATATACATGGTGCATAGATATACATGGTGCATAGATATACATGGTACATATATATACATGGTGCATAGATGATATACATGGTGCATAGATATACATGGTGCATAGATATACATGGTGCAGAGATATAAAGATGCCAAAAAGAAAGTGCAGTGACCTACCAGCTGGCACTATTACTACAACACCCAAATATCAAGATGAAGTGAAAAGACAGATGATAAAGTATTTTCACCAACACTTTGTTACCAGTGCCAAACTTGGTCTCTGACAGCAACACGCCACATTGCACAGAAAGCTCACCACGTGTGAAATGAAATGCTTGAGGAAGGCAGTGGGGTCACCAGGAAAGATAACCTACGAAATGAGGATATCAGAAGCAGAATGGGCATAACTTCATGCACCGAATAAATCGAAAGACAACAAATGCAGTGATTTGGACATTTAATGAGAATGGAACACAACCAACCACCAATAACAGCATACAATAAAAGAGATCAAGTACTAGAGCCAAGGGAAGATCAAGAATAAAATGGATGGACAACATCAAGATCACACTAAATAAACATGGATATAACATAACAAGGGCTACTCATCTGGTCCTGGAACGTAAATTAAAGCTCCCACCCCTACGCTCAACAGCACGAGTAGACAACCGACTTCATCCTTCACCTGAGGAAAGACAATAGACATAGATGTAGATACAT
The DNA here is from genome assembly GCA_020796225.1 of Arion vulgaris. NCBI lineage: Eukaryota > Metazoa > Mollusca > Gastropoda > Stylommatophora > Arionidae > Arion > Arion vulgaris. Next base: position 32,975 of record JADZMA010000240.1, read on the forward strand.
TTAGATAGTCGGTGTAGAACATTAGTACTGTGTTAGACTAGTACTTTAACGTACTAGGTAGACAGTGTAGAGCATTAGTACTGTTAGACCTGTACTTTAATGAACTAAGTTCACCTCCCAGAATAGTCGATTTTTCAGTCGACAAATTTAACTTAGTTAAACGATATTCTTAATGTTGGGAAACATTTGAAGTCATGGTTGAAACTACTGTATAAGGGCTATGTAATTGGTAATGTCATGGTTGAAACTACTGTATAAGTGCTATGTAGTTTGTAATGTCATGGTTGAAACTACTGTATAAGTGCTATGTAGTTTGAAATGTCATGGTTGAAACTACTGTATAAGTGCTATGTAATTTGAAATGTCATGGTTGAAACTACTGTATAAGTGCTATGTAGTTTGAAATGTCATGGTTGAAACTACTGTATAAGTGCTATGTAGTTTGTAATGTCATGGTTGAAACTACTGTATAAGTTCTATGTAGTTTGAAATGTCATGGTTGAAACTACTGTATAAGTGCTATGTAATTTGAAATGTCATGGTTGAAACTACTGTATAAGTGCTATGTAATTTGAAATGTCATGGTTGAAACTACTGTATAAGTGCTATGTAGTTTGTAATGTCATGGTTGAAACTACTGTATAAGTGCTATGTAGTTTGTAATGTCATGGTTGAAACTACTGTATAAGTGCTATGTAATTTGAAATGTCATGGTTGAAACTACTGTATAGGTGCTATGTAATTTGAAATGTCATGGTTGAAACTACTGTATAAGTGCTATGTAGTTTGTAATGTCATGGTTGAAACTACTGTATAAGTGCTATGTAGTTTGAAATGTCATGGTTGAAACTACTGTATAAGTGCTATGTAATTTGAAATGTCATGGTTGAAACTACTGTATAAGTGCTATGTAATTTGAAATGTCATGGTTGAAACTACTGTATAAGTGCTATGTAGTTTGTAATGTCATGGTTGAAACTACTGTATAAGTGCTATGTGGTTTGTAATGTGATCGTTGAAACTACTGTATAAGTGCTATGTAGTTTGAAATGTCATCGTTGAAACTACTGTATAAGGGCTATGTGGTTTGAAATGTCATGGTTGAAACTACTGTATAAGGGCTATGTAGTTTGTAATGTCATGGTTGAAACTACTGTATAAGTGCTATGTAATGTGAAATGTCATGTTTGAAACTACTGTATAAGTGCTATGTAGTTTGTAATGTCATGCCAACTAAAACATATTGTGCAACTATAAAAGCGTTTAAAACCGAAGGATTGACTTCATTGCACCGGGTTTTACACCATATGGCTAGGTCCCTATCCGCAGAAATGGCACGTCACCTGCCGAGAGTATTGCACAAATCACGAACTCCGTAACTCCGGCAACAATCCTGAGGTCTCTGGAAAAACTGCACTCGTGAACAGGAGGCCACGGTCTGGATTCAAACCCACGACCTTCGACTCGCAAGGCAAAGGGTTTAACCACTCAGCCACAGAGACCTCTATTTGCAACTATGAATAGCCCGCCCTGTTTGCTTAGATTTCGATTGTTTTCAATTTTTAAAAAATTTCTTTACCTGTCTTAGTTTCAGAATTGATCTTATTCGATTATTTTTCAATTATAATCATCATCATCAGGTGCCGTGCGGCTGGCGCAGGCAATCGCGGATCTCCCCAAATCTCTGTCGTTAGTGTTTACTATCAACTCAGATGTTGACGCTCTACCGTGTCATGAAGTCAGGCTATCCAAAATTTTCTCTCGCTATCTTCCTCTGTCTCGTCTACCCTCGATTTTACCGGTTGTCACAATGTGTTCAATTATAATATGACTAGTTTTTTTTGTCGTCACTAAGATCGTACTAGCAAGAATGACATTTAAGAGAAAGAAAATGACATGAAAGTGATATAATTTTCCAATCATACATTTAATAGCCGTACTGTCTTTTTGACAGCAGTCATTAAAAATCAGTTGGGCTTGGAGCTGTTAATACCTTGTTCGCGTCACAATGCTGGCAACACGAGATACTCCCAGAAGAAAAATAAAAAGAAGCGGACAAAATAAGACACGCAGTCATTTATTCTTGCAAGAGGAAAATGACAATTAAGATAGGAAACAGGACAAGTGTGACATTGTCACTGGAGAGTTTGATGGTTGTGTCAGGGAAGAATATAATTGTTGAAGGAAAGAGAAGGTATTTGTAATGTAGAAGATTAGAGTGAAACACAAGATAATCAAAGATGTTACACGCGGGAAGTCATAAAAACTATGTTTCGTGGCTGATGTTATTGACTGGTTTCTTGTTTCCATGTTTCTATTTATCAGCTGAAGAAATGTGCGAAGGTGGACCACAGATTTCCACACCAGATAATTGAGCAGAAAAATTTCAACAAAACATTAAAAACTTGATTGCTTTCATGATCTCATTTCTTGTAGAAAATAAATTGTTATGTTTTAGATGCTGTTTATTCGTGCAAGGAATTATGTTTATTATTCATCAAAATATAATTATATCAACTTAACAACAACAAGTTATCATTTGTGTTATTTACTGAAGAACATCAAGTTATCATTTGTGTTATCTACTGAAGAACATCAAGTTACCATGTGTATTATCTACTGAAGAAAATCAAGTTATCATGTGTATTATCTACTGAAGAACATCAAGTTATCATGTGTATTATCTACTGAAGAACATCAAGTTATCATGTGTGTTATTTACTGAAGAACATCAATTTATAATTTGTACAAGCTGAAAAAAAATATTATTAAATAAATGAATCCTTTTTCCTACCTCCAGGTATGTTATGTTGTGCTATGCGATCGATGTCCAGCACATTGGCATCCCATGCGTGATCTGTCTTCCGCTGCAGCAACCCATCCTTAACCCTTTAGCTGCTACATACTTTCTGAAGGCTGAGCTAAAAATAGCTACTCTTTGTTTCTAGGTCACAAACATGAAAGTACGCCTATAGCAGTGACAGTAGCAATGTATTACGTGTTAACACGTCTTTAGCCCAAAGAGGAGAGATAATAACAGACGTGTTAATGCGTCTTTATAAGTGAATTGGGAAAACGTATATATACGTCCTTAGCAGCTAAAGGGTTAAGTTCACTTTCTCACCGTACCACTGAGAAGTTAACTAGTATATCTTCTCTCTCTATACTACTAAGACGACACTGTCAGGCATATCCAAACTTAATTCCCAATTCTCGCACTCGTTCCAGTGTCTGAGACTCACCAATAACACACAAATGAGAGCTTAACGCATTGATGACATCGGCCCTGTCCATAATTCTGCTAGCTTGAATCGGGGCATTATTTGCAATAAAGTCAGCAAGCACGCTTGTTACCCTGATCTCCAGCATGTCCAGGTGTGTACAGCTAGCAATTTTCTAGAGATGTGATCTCCGAATGATGTCCATCCATTCCACGCGTAGACTTCCAGATTCAATCCTTTGAAGCAATCGAGTCTAATATGATAATCGCATGGGTTACCTCGAGGTATACAAAGCAAAGGTTTGAACGAGGTATGCTTGGGTTGTGAACGAGCTCACTACTGCTTAAGCTACAGACGCCACTCATATATTACTCATTTATACATATAATATATATTACTTATTTATACATATAATATATATTACTTATTTCTGATGGCACCTATCGTTGGTTGTGCTTGAAAGAACACTCGTATTGCTCGGCTAGGCAATGGGTGCCGTAAGAAGTAAGGGTAAATGGTTCGAATCCTGTGTTTGGTTATTTGTTTTTTAGGAAGCTCCTAATATTTGTACACTGTTTATTTATTGATCATATTCATTGGCTTCCGCTGCTTCCAGTGCGGTTCTTACGAGATAATTCCTTGTTCTCATCATACATAAGGTGATAGTTTCTGGCAAACAGTCTTAATTTCTCTGTTCTTTACAATCACTTAGAAATGATATTTTCTGCTTCGGCAATCCCTAGTCATGATGAACACAGTGGATAACGATTGAATTAAACATTCATCTCAGAAATCAGAAGAAAAATGTTTGACAACTCGTTTTCAACCCTAGATGGATTTATTGATGGATTTATTGATGGATTTATTGATGGATTTATTGATGGATTTATTGATGGATTTATTGATGGATTTATTGATGGATTTATTGATGGATTTATTGATGGATTTATTGATGGATTTATTGATGGATTTATTGATTGATTGATAGTACCATCATCATTACACTTTGATGAGTACCCATATGAGCTTCGATCTCTTAACAGGAAGATCTCAGTGACAGGCACGAACTTCATAGCACACGAGAGCCCCCGACTAATTTTGAAAAAGTAAAAATAATTTGTAGGAATATTTATTTATTTTTAATCTTTCTAATGAGTTTTGTCCGGCAGCGGTTTTTCAGACTGCTCTATGGATTTTGAACTGCCAAGTTTTTGTTTACGTGCTCAACACGAAACCGACGTTTTATCGTCCGTCTCCGATAGAACTAGGAACTCGATCTCACCTACACTGAGATTAGGGAGCTCTAGAACACTAGATAACCTTCGAGAATATTGTCCAATACTGAAACAATAGAAAAATTTTTTAAAATATTTATTTTCAAGCATAAAAACCAATTTTATATTATCTCAGCCGCTACGCTATACTGTGTCTTGGTGTCAAATCTGATTAGGCGTATCGAAGATTGTCAGTAATGGCCAATTTCCACAGGAACTTTTTTCTTTTTTGAACGTTTGTGATCTGAGCCTAAGAGCGATTGCACGTTGTGAAAGTTATCCATCTACAAGTAGACCAGAACATCGAATTTCTGCGACGCTTTTTATTTACTATGGTAGCTTCCTAGGCCCCTACCTCCGGTCGCCTCTTGACATGCCTTGTAGGTTGCAGTGGTACGATGTTAGCTTCTCATGCAGCTCCGAAACACAAGGGCGACAGAAACCTATAATACATTTTTCTAATATGAATGTTGTTACTATGTTTTGATTGCATAATAAAACATAACAGGCGTAACTTGGTCCTGGAAGTTACAAGGCGTATAGACGTCCCTAATGAAATGAGATTATTACAGACAGATTTTTCCCTGCTTGACAGGGACCAGTATCAGATGACGAACATCTTCTTTGATAATCCAACGATCATAATTAAATATATTTCTTTGAAAGAAACAAAAAAATAGATATCAGAAATGTGAGATGACAAATATGATGGCCACATCACAGAGAAACCAATTGAAAAACGAACGTTATAACAAAGCTAAAGCCCCTCAAGGTATGAGAGAAATGGTTGTGAAGTTTGTGAGACGTGAAGTGGCCCTAAGTCGCTGTGAAATATGAGTACTCAAAGAGATCAAAGGTCAATATCTGAACGTCATTTCAAAGCTGAGTGTTCTTATATTGGCTTTTCTAAACTCTAATATCTAATATCTAATTAAACAACAAAAAACAGTAGGGAACTGAACTGAAAAAAATCAAAGATCAGAATACAAAGACATGCTTTTTCCCCAGAAACCGTATGGGTGTAAACATGGACATTTAATAAACAGTAAAAAACATATGTGCTTCTGAATATAAGTGTTAAGAAGATCCTCCGATATCTTGAAGAGAAGAGGCAAATAGATCACCCAGAAAGAACTCAAAATCAAAAAAAACTGACTGATGCTCAAAAAGGGAAAAAAAATTGAGATATGTTGGACATTTAAAAAACTTTAAAAGGCTGTAGAAGCCATCAGGGAAAGGGGCATCCCGGAAAAGGAAGAAGAGGAAAGGAAGATGGATTCAGGATTAACATGGTTTAACTTACGCTGCGAGGCAGGACATCTGGCCTATGAAGAGAAAATTCGGGAGGACATTGGGGGGGAAGTTCCCTTTGGGGACAAGCTTTTGATGATGAATATCTGATGACAACTAACTAATAAAAATTTCTTCTTCTTAAAACCCTCCATTTCGACCCTTGTTAACCACTCTGTCTGATTTATATGTTTCTGAGCATAAGAACAATTTTTGTCCAATTATGCCCTACAAGTAGGGCCGCACATCCCATTTCTCAACATTTTATTTATGTGTAGTTTCCTGGTCCATATCGTCGTCTCTTTGCAATTGATGGTCGAGTGGGACTATTCTTTTTTCTCTCCATGCGGGGCCCCCATCAAATTGCGCTAATAAATTCTAACTAACAACTAATAAAAACTCATTCTGATAACTAACTAACAATAAAATAACTAACAATAAATAACTTAACTAATGTAACTAACTAACTAATAAGAACTAACTCTAATAAGAATAACTAACTAATAAATTACTAACTAACTAATAAGTAACTAATAACTATTAAATAACTAACAACTAATAAAAAACTAACTAACTAATAAATAACTAACTAACTAATAAGAACTAACAACTAATAAAATAACTAACAATAAGTAACTTAACTTAAAAATAACAACTAACTAATAAATAACAACTAACAATAAAAACTAACTAACTTGTAACAACTAACTAATAAGAAAAACTTAATAAGTAACTAATAATAATAAAAACTAACTAACCAATAAAAATAACTAACCAATAACAACTAAAACTAATAAATAACTTCTTAATAAAACTAACTAACTAATAAGAACTAACTAACCTTTTTTTCCCAACTAATAAATAACTTAACTAATAATAACTAACTAACTTGTAACTAACTTAATAAGAACTAACTAACTAATAATAATAACTAACAATAAGTAATAACTAACAATAAGTAACTAACAACTAATAAAACTTAACTAACTAATAAAAAACTAACTAATTGTAACTAACAACCAATTAACTAATTCAATAAGAACTAACAACTAATAAGAACTAACAACAATAAGCTAACTAACAAAAAAGAATTTTAAAAACCCCAAAAAGAACTAATATCTGATAAAACTAACAACTAATAAGTAATAAATTTTTGATAACTTGTTCTTACTTTAAATAACTTATTATAACTAATAAGTACTCATTTTATAACTTCTAACTTTAATAAGTAAATTATCTGAAAAACTTACTTTT
>JADZMA010000241.1:0-39955 GCA_020796225.1 Arion vulgaris
TCAAAAAACAGGACCATCAGTACATTGCTGCAAAAAAGTACGTGCTGCCTTGTCTCTCTCACCATCTCAGTCTCATTATTACACATCCATTTTCTGTTTGATATCACAGGCAGTTGTACAGCTACAGACAAACTAAAGATGGATGACGAAACATTACGTTTCATACGACAACGAAGGCCAAGGCTGCAGTGTAAGAGACGCACACTGGACAGTGAAAGTAAGATGACTAATTTTTTAATTTGACCAACCTTGTTCTACTAATATTACTTATAAACTCATTAACTGTCTTTATTTTCTTCTTTCTCAATCCTGTTTTGTCTCACAGCGTCAGGATAGAAAAGATTTCTATAACAGGCTTTATAAGTAGTGTCTTTCGTCGCCTCTATTATCTCTGAGTCCATCTTTGCGTAGCCGGACTTTTGCTTTGTATCTAATATCAGAGCAACATGCTCTTCAGGTGCACATGTGTGTTGTAATCTGCTTATTGGCCCAAATATTTAATTTTTGTTTCTTGATGAAGTTTAGTATAATGTTGTATCCAATTTGTTCTGATGTCTTCATTTCTCAATCGGTATCTTCTTGTTACCCTCAGCATTCTGTTTGTCTGTTTTTCATTATCTGTATGTGTGTCAAAAGGAAAACTTAAGAACTTAACACTCTAGAATCAAGAAATTTAGATAGCTTTTGCTGGACGCTGCTGAATTTGTTGAAGCGGGCATCAGAGCACCCATGGACATGTTCGGAGTGCTATGATGATAATCCTCATATAACTGATAACTATTAAACAGGTCTGTACTCTAGATGAGCTGAGGCATGGGAAGAATAGATGCCTGTATCAGAGGATATGATTGATTACTCCAGGGTTGTCAGTACACTTGGACGCTGCTGTGGAATGGGCCCTGGCGTCACCATGCGGAGATTCGTGCACTCGTGGATCAGCACTCCCATTCAGGTTATATCATTATTTATACTGATGGTTCTGTCAGACACGGAACCAGATCATCGTGGGCTTATTCAGCACAACAGAAACGGTCGCACCTTCATGAGGACTGCAGGGCTTTCGAGACAACGACATCAGGCATGACTATGGAATCACCGCTGCCTCAGGAACTGCTCTCATGGTTAGCTGAGCAACAGGTTACCTTACGATCATCATATCAGACTCGATGAATATGCTTCAAGGATTGAATCTGGAAGTATGCGCGTGGAATGGGTGGACAGCATTCGGAGATCACATCTCAAGAAAATGACTTGGCTGTTTATACATGCTGGAGTGCAGGGCAACGAGGTGCTAGCTTTTTTTCAAACAATTCCCCAACACAAGCGGACAGAAGTATGGACAGGCCTATGTCAACAATGCGCTACGCTCTCATTTATGTGATATGGGCAAGTCTCGAACACTGGAACGAGTTCAAGAATTAAGTTAAGTTTGGACATGCCAGACAGTGTCGTCTTGTGTAGAAGAGAAGATATAGTAATCAACCTCATGGGTACAGTAGAAAATTGGCTTTAGGATGATTGCTGCAGCGAAGGACAGAGCACTCATGGGAATGCCAAATGTGACATGACGTCAATCGCATAACATAGCAATAACTGATAGCTTTCATATTCTTACCACTGCTCACGGTAGCCGAACTTCCTGCTCCAGGAGGGTAGACAGTTTGGATATTAGAAGACAATCACGTGATATTTTGGACTTACTAACAGGTAAACTGTTATCTTTTTTGCTGTTACAGTGTTGTTGTTGTTTGTTGTTGTTAGTTTATACATTACTTGCACTACCTATCATTTTTAAAGTAAAAAAATAATATTGGAACTCTTTTTTTAAATAAAAAAGCACATGGTTTATAGAGTGGTTTACGGTCGTGTTATGTCCAGTATTTTTCATTGACCGTCAGGTACTAAATTGAGGCTGAGTCGACATGAGACCAGTTACAATCGAAAAAAATCAACGCATGCTGTATGTGAACTCGGACCACTAGCCTAGAAGCTGTTCTACTAACAACTACGCTGCTGCAGCTCTCACACTATCATTTAGCATTTCTATTATAATTGAAATTCAGTGATAAGTACATAAAATTTTTATATATTTTTTCCGATCCAGAAGCATTTGCGTTTCTCAACTCTTCGGCTCAGTCCATGACATCGTAACCCTTCGTTTGATGCAACGAACACCGTAAATCTCAGAACCTGTGGCTTTCTGCCAGCCTGCGGAATTGAACCACTCACAGGATGTACATAAAATAACAAAGGAATATGAAATATTTTTGTGCTGCTTCATGTTAGCAATGTTATTTATTATTTGCCTTGTGAACTCCTTAGGAAATGATGAAGATGATCGAGTTGGTATTGTTGAACTCAGCGTAGATAAAACAACTGATGAAGTCACAGAAGAGGACTTTGCCAAGAATGGTGATCGAGAAGGAAAGTTGAAAGCACGTATGTATTAAAAATATGGCAGTATGTGTTGTAGACATATAGATAAGCAGACAGACATACATGTAGACATAGTCAAAAATAAGAAACCCTTTTATACCTCAAGTTAAATTTCTTCTTCTTCTTCTTCTTCTGCGTTATCACTAGATTGGCATTTCGGATTCTCTAATAAAGGCAGCCGTCTGTCTCAGATTATCAGCCACGCCATACAGTTTGTCTTCTGCGTTCTCACTAGATTGGGATTTCGGATTCTCTATAAAGGCAGCCGTCTGTCTCAGATTATCAGCCACGCCATACAGTTTGTCTTCTGCGTTCTCATGGATTGGGATTTCGATTCTCTAATAAAGGCGCCGTCTGTCTCAGATTATCAGCCACGCCATACAGTTTGTCTTCTGGGTTCTCACTAGATTGGGATTTCGGATTCTCTAATAAGGCAGCCGTCTGTCTCAGATTATCAGCCACGCCATACAGTTTGTCTTCTGCGTTCTCACTAGATTGGGATTTCGGATTCTCTAATAAAGGCAGCCGTCTGTCTCAGATTATCAGCCACGCCATACAGTTTGTCTTCTGCGTTCTCACTAGATTGGGATTTCGGATTCTCCTAATAAAGGCAGCCGTCTGTCTCAGATTATCACCACGCCATACAGTTTTTCTGCGTTCTCACTAGATTGGGATTCGGATTCTCAAATAAAGCGCCGTCTGTCTTGAATTATCCACGCCATACAAGTTTGTCTTGGACACTAGTGTAGAAGTGGGTCACCTATGAGATATAATTCTATGATTTCCCCTTCCCGTTTGTGCCGACCTCTTCGTTAGTAAGTTTTGGCCACCCTCGTGATGGTGGGTCTGACATTCTTATAGCGTGGCTAAATCTCAGAGGCAGATTGCGACCTAGAACCCGTGATCCATTCGCATTGTGATGGGTCATTGCACCATGTTATCGCCTTACGGCCTGGTATCCTTTTTGCAAGCATTTGTTTCGGGTTAGCTTTCCCCTAGCGAACACATGCATCCGATTTAAACCCAAACCTCATTAGTCGCCTCTTACGACATGTGGCAGTAACAGTGGTTCTATTCTTTCCGTCCAAATTTGGGCCTAGGAACCACTCAGGCGCAAGTTATATTGAGTAATACGTTGTAGTGCCCATATTTTTCATTGACTGTCGACATTGCGTTATGGTGATTGGCTACTAAACTGACGTCATTGTACTCGGGCAGACCCAAGGTGCTAATCTCTCCCAACAGATATCGAAGAATATGCATACTGAAGGTTCCCGTGGCTTGCTGATTAAACACACCTCTCACTCCGCCTTTCAGGCATCCAGTTCGACCTGCACAACGAGTAACTCCAAACTGCTTAAATCGCTGATCGATTCAACATCGATTTTAGTGTCCTCATCCAACAGAGAGTCGCAAAGAGACCGAAGAACATCCCCTTATCCATCTTCAACTCCCAACAATCGATGCTGTTGATCAATGTCTGCTCTCTCATTATCCATAAACACCCATCCCAGGACAGTATATCCATAAGCCTCTGGAGGTTATAAGCTTCTATGACGACATACACTCATGCAAAACCTGCCTTCTGGATCTTATAGCATCGGCTGGAGGTCAGATACAACAACGCCCAGTAATGAAGTCCCAGAGATCCCAATGAAGGGCAGCGTAACGGTCTCAACTTCCATCCTCATGCTAAAGTAGTTGTCCTGTCGGTGATATGGTCAACATCACGCCGACAACCTTTACTTCCCGAGCTTTTCTGGTACTCAGTGAGGCTGGGGCGGCTGAGCCGTTTACAGTCAGAAAATATCCATTACCTAAAGTGGAGTGAACCTGGACCACTTCAAAAGAAGTTGACTAAAACATAATTTGTCAAAACTTGTTATGTCAACGGTAACCAGAAGAGAATTGTATTTAAACAGGCCAGAGAGAGAGAGAGGGTTTTATGTTAAACGACCAGAGGAAAAGAGAGATTGTGAACGGTAACGCGAGAGAAAATTGTAGTCAAACGGTAACGCGAGAGAGGGTTTTATGTCAAACAGGAACGCGAGAGAAAAGGTGTATGTCAAACGGTAACGCAGAGAGAAGATTTAGGGCAAACAGAACGCAGAGAGAGGTTGTATTCAAACAGGAACACGAGAGAGAAGATTTATGTCAAACAGGAACGCGAGAGAGAGAGAGAAGATTGTATATCAAACGGGAACGCGAGAGAGAGAGATTGTATGTCAAACGGGAACAGAGAAAAGAAGAGATGTATAGTCAAACAGGAACGAGAGAGAAGATTGTATATCAAAAAGGAACGAGAGAAAGAGAGAGAAATTTTATGTCAAACAGGGAACAGAGAAGAAGTTGTTTTCAAACAGGGAAAGCGAGAGAGAATTGTATGTCAAGCGGAACGAGAAAAGAGATTTTATGTCAAACGGAACGAGAGAGAGAAGATTGTATGTCAAACAGGAACGCAGAGAGAGAGATTGTATGTCAAACAGTGGAGAGAAGAGAAGATTGTATGTCAAGCAGGAACCGAGAAGAGAGGTTATGTCAAATAGGAACGCAGAGAAGGTGTATGTCAAACAGGAACGAAGAGAGAGTATGTCAAACGGAACAGAAGAGAGAGGTTTTATGTCAAACGGAACGGGAAAAGAAGATTGTATGTCAAACGGTAACGCGAGAGGAAAGGGTTGTTTTGTCAAACATAACGCAAGAGAGAGACATTGTATGTCAAACGGGAACGCAGAGAGAGAGATTGTATGTCAACAGGAACGCTAAAAAGAGAGAGAGAGATTGTATGTCAAAGGTAACGCGAGAGAGAGAGAGTTGTATTCAAACGGGAACGCGAGAGAGAGATTGTATGTCAAACGAATAGAGAGAGAGGTGTATGTCAAAAAGGAACGGAGAGGTTTTATGTCAAACGGAACGAGAGAGAAAAAGATTGATGTCAAACGGTAACGGGGAGGAGAGAGAGATAAAGAGGTGTATGTCAAACGGGGAAAGAGAGAAAAGAGAGAGAAGAAGAGCTTGTATTCAACAGGAACGAGAGAGAGATTTTATGTCAAACAGGAACCGAGAGAGAGAATTATGTCAAACGGAACGAGAGAAAAAGATTGTATGTCAAAAGGGAACGAGAGAGGGTATGTCAAACAGGAACGCAGAGAAGAATTATTCAAACAGGGAAAGCGAGAGAGAGAGAGATTGTATGTCAAACAGGAACCGAGAGAAAGGTTGTATTCAAACGGAACGCGAGAGAAAAATTGTATTCAAACAGGGAACGAGAGAAGATTTTATTCAAAAAACGCGAGATGTATTCAAACAGAACGAGAGAGTGTATGTCAAACAGGAACGCGAGAGAAGAGATTGTATCAAACAGTAACGAGAGAAAAGTTGTATTCAAACGGAAACGAGAAAGAGAGATAGAGAGAGAGATTATGTCAAACAGGAACGGAGAGAGATTGTATGTCAAACAGGAACGAGAGAGAAGAGATTATATATCAAACAGGAACGCAGAGAGAAATATTGAATGTCAAACAGGAACGGAGAGAAGAGGTTTTATGTCAAACGGAACAGAGAGAGAGATTATGTCAAACGGAACCCGAAGAGAGAGATTGTATGTCAAACAGGAACGAGAGAGAGATTTAATGTCAAACAGGAACGCAGAGAGAAGAGATTGTAACAAACAGGAACGCAGAGAGAGATTATGTCAAACGGGGAAAAGGAGAGAGAGGTGTATGTCAAACAGGAACGCAGAGAGAATGAAATTTATGTCAACAGGAACGAGAAAAGAGAGAATTGGGATGTCAACAGGAACAGAGAGGAGTTATGTCAAACAGGGACGGGGGAGAGAGAGGTGTATGTCAAACGGGGAAAGCGGGGAGAGATTGTATGTCAAACAGGAACGGGGAGAGAGAGAGAAGAAGATTGTATGTCAAACAGGAACCGAGAAAAAGATTGTATGTCAAACAGGAACGCGAGAAGAAAAAAGAGTTGTATGATCAAACGGGAACGCGAGAGAGATTGTATGTCAAACAGGAACGGAGAGAGAGAGATTGTATGTCAAACGGAACGAGAGAGAGAGAGATTGTATGTCAAACAGGAACGAGAGAGAGAGAGTTATGTCAAACGGAACGAGAGAGAGAGAGTTGTATATCAAACAGGAACGAGACAGAAAAGAGATAGAGAGAGATGTATGTCAAACAAGGGAAAGGAGAAGGATTGTATGTCAAACGAACGCGAAAAGAAAGAAATTTTATTCAAACGGTAACGCGAGAGAAAAGAAAGTGTATTCAAACATGAACGAGAGAAGATTGTGTGTCAAACGGAACATGAGGAGAGAAATTGTATGTCAAACGGAACGGCAGAAGATAGAGAGAATTGTATGTCAAACAGGGAAAGCAGAGAGAGAGATTTGTCAAACAGGAACGCGAGAGAGAGAGGTGTAGTCAAACGGGAACGCGAGAGAGAAGGGAAATGTAATCAAACATGAACGGAGAGAGAGAGAGTAGTCAAACAGGAACGAGAGAGAGAGTTAATGTCAAACAGGAACGAGAAAAGAGAATTGTATGTCAAACAGGAACAGAGAGAAGATTGTGTCAAACAGAACTTGAGAGAGAGAGTTTTATGTCAAACAGGAACGCGAGAGAGAGAAAATTGTATATCAAACGGAACAGGGGAGAGATTGTATTCAAACAGGAAGCGAGAGAGAGAAGAGAAGATTGTATGTCAAACAGGAACGGAGAAAAGAGATTGTATGTCAAACAGGGAAAACGAGACAGAGAGAGAGAGAGAGATTGTATGTCAAACAGGAACGAGAAGAAGATTGTATGTCAAACAGAACCAGAGAGAGTGTATGTCAAACGGGAACGAGAGAGAGAAAAGATTGTATGTCAAACAGGAACGCGAGAGAGAGAGATTGTATGTCAAACGGGAACGCGAGAGAGAGAGAGATTGTTATGTCAAACGGGGAAAGAGAGGAGAGATTGTATGTCAAACGGGGAAAGAGAGAGAAGAAGATTGTATTCAAACAGGAACGAGAGAGAGAGATTATGTCAAACAGAACAGGAGAGAGAGAGAAGATTGTATGTCCAAACGAGGAAACAGAGAAAAGAGAGATTGTATGTCAACGGGGAAAGAGAGAGAGAGATTGTATGTCAAACAGGAACGAGAGAGAGAGGTTATGTCAAACGGGGAAAGAGAGAAGAGAGAGAGGGTTGTATTCAAACGGAACGAGAGAGAGAGATTGTATATCAAACAGAACGAGAAAGAGAAGAAGAGATTATTCAAACAGGAACCGAAGAGAGTTTATGTCAAACAGGAACGCGAGAAAAAGATTATGTCAAACGGTAACGCGAGAGAGAAGATTGTATGTCAAACAGAACAGAGAGAGTTTTATGTCAAACAGGAACGCGAGAGAGAGAAGAGAGATTGTATCAAACGGAACGAAAGATTTGTATGTCAAACAGAGAGAGAGAAGAGAAATTATGAACGGGAAGAGAGAATGTAGCAAACGGAACAGGAAAAAGAAAGAGAAGATTGATTCAAACAGGAACAGAGAAAAAGAGATTGTATGTCAAACGGTAACGAGAAGAGAGAGAGAGGTTTTATGTCAAAGGGAACGAGGGGAGGGGAAGATTGTATGTCAAACAGGAACCCAGAAAGAGAGAGAGAGAGATTGTATCAAAGGGAACGCGAGAGAAGATTTTATGTCGCAGGAACGAGAGAGAGAGATAGAATTTAGTCAAACAGGAACGCGAGAGAGAGATTGTATTCAAACAGGAACGCGGGGAAAAGAAGGTTTTATGTCAAACGGTAACGGAGAGAGAGAGAGTTGTAGTCAAACAGGAACGCAAGAGAAAATTGTATTCAAACAGGAACGCGAGAGAAAAGGATTGTATGTCAAACAGGAACGAGAGAGTTGTATGTCAAACGGGGAAAAGAGAAAAGAGAAATTGTATGTCAAACAGAGCAGAGAGAGAAAATTTATGTCAAAGCAGGACGAAGAGAGAAGATTGTATGTCAAACAGGAACAGAGAAGATTATTCAAACAGGAACGGAGAGAGAGAGTTGTATTCAAACAGGAACGAGAGAAGAGAGAGATTTTATGTCAAACTGCGGAAGAGAGGTGTATATCAAACAAGGAAAGGAGGAAGATTTTATGTCAAAAGGAACGGAGAGAGAGAGAGATTGTAGTCAAACAGGAACGAGAGAGAGGTTTATGTCAAACGGGAACCGGGGAAGAGTGAGAGAGATTGTATGTCAAACGGAACGGAGAGAGAGAGATTGTATTTAAACGGGAACACGAGAGAGGGTTTTATGTCAAACAGGAACGAGAGAGAAGATTATGTCAAACAGGAACAGAGAGAGAGAAGATTGTAGTCAAACAGTAACGAGAGAAAGAGAGAGAGAGAGGTTTTATGTCAAAACAGGGAGAGAGAGAGGGTTTTATGTCAAACAGGAACGCGAGAGAGAGAGAGATTATATCAAACAGGGAACAGAGAGATTGTATGTCAAAAAAGGAAACGGAGAGAGAGAGAGAGATTGTATGTCAAAGGGAACCGAGAGAAGATTGTATGTCAAACAGGAAAGCGAGACAGAGAGAGAGAAGAGGTGTATGTCAAACGGGAAAAGAGAGAGAGAGAGAGATTGTATGTCAACGTAACGGGGAGAAGAGAGAGAGGTTGTATGTCAAACAGGAACCGGGGAAAAGAGAGAGATGTATGTCAAACAGGAACGCAGAGAGAGAGAGATTGTATATCAAACGGGGAAAGAGAGAGATGTATGTCAAACAGGGAAAGCGAGAGAGAGAGATTTATGTCAAACAGGAACGAAGAGAGAGATTGTATGTCAAACAGGAAAGGAGACAAAAAGAGAGAGAGATTGTATGTCAAACGGAACGAGAGAGAGATTGTATGTCAAACAGGAACGCGAGAGAGAGATTGTATGTCAAACGGGAACGAGAGAGAGAAAGAGGTTATGTCAAACAGGAACAGAAAGAGAATTGTCAAACGAGCAAGAAAAAAGAAGAGGTTTTATGTCAAACAGGAACAGAGAGAGAGGTTTTATGTCAAGCAGGAACGAGGGGAGGGATTTATGTCAAACGGGGAAAGAGAGAAAAGAGAAAAGAGTTTTATGTCAAACGGAACGAGAGAGAGAGGATTGTATGTCAAACAGGAACGAGAAAAAGAGAGAGTTATGTCAAACAGGAACGCGAGAGAAAAGATGTATGTCAAAAAGGAACGCGAAAAAGGTTGTAATCAAACGGGAACAGGAAAAGAGAGATTGTATGTCAAACAGGAACGCGGGGAGAGATTGTATGTCAAACAGAACGCGAGAGAGAAAAGAGGTTTTATGTCAAACGGAACGAAAAGAGAGATTGTATGTCAAACGGGAACGCGAGAGAGAGAGAAATTGTATGTCAAACGGAACGAAAAAGAGAGATTGTATGTCAAACGAGAACAGAGAAACAGAGAGAGGTTATGTCAACGGAACGAGAGAGAGAGAGATTGTGTAAACAACGGAAAAGAGAGAGAGAGATTGTATGTCAAACGGTAACAGAAGAGAGAAAAGAGAGATTGTATGTCAAGAACAGGAAGAGAGAGAGAGAGAGTTATGTCAAACAGGAACGCGAGAAGAGAGAGAGAGATTGTTTTCAAACGGAACGCAGAAAAGAGGTGTATGTCGGGCGGAACGAGAGAGAGAATAGGTTGTATGTCAAACAGGAACGCGAGAGAGAAAAGAATTTTATTCAAACGGTAACGAGAGAAGAGAGTTGTATGTCAAACAGAACCAAGAGAAAAGAGAGAAATTTTATGTCAAACAGGAACGGAGAGAGAGAGAGAGATTGTATGTCAAACGGAACGGGAGAGAGAGATTTTATGTCAACGGAACAGAGAGAGAGTTATATCAAAACAGGAACGCGAAGAGAGGATTATATTCAAAGGAACGAGAGAGAAGATTGTATTCAAACAGGAACATGAGAGATTGTATGTCAACAGGAACAGAGAAAAAAGAAGATTTTATGTCAAACGGTAACGCAGAGAGAGTTGTATGTCAAACAGGAACGCGAAAAGAAGGTGTATGTCAAACAGGAACGCGAGAGAGAGAGAGAGAGATTGTATATCAAACAGGAACAGAGAGAGAGATTGTATGTCAAACAGGGAAAGGAGAAAGTGAGAGAGATGTTTTAAACAGGAACGCGAGAGAGAAAAGAGGTTTTATGTGAAAAGGTAACACGAGGAGAAGATTGTATGTCAAACGTAACTGGAGAGAGAGAGGGTATTCAAACAGGAAAATGGAAAAGAAGATTGATTCAAACAGGAACCGAGAAGAGAGAGGGAAATTTTATGTCAAACAGGAGAAAAGAGGTGTATATCAAACAGGAACAGAGAAAAGAGAGAGGGGTATTAACAGACAGAGAGAGATTTATGTCAAACAGAACAGAAAAAACAGAGAGAGGTTGATGTCAAACAGGAACAGAGAGAGAGAGATTGTATGTCAAACAGGAAGAGAGAGAGAGAGAGAGGTGATGTCAAAAGGGAACGAGAGAAGAAAGAGAGAGAGGTTTTATTTAAACAGGAACGAGAGAAAATTGTATGTCAAACAGGAACGCGAAAGAGAGAGAGTGTATGTCAAACGAGAAAGGAGAGAAAAGGGGGTATGTCAGGGCGGGAGGGAGAGAGATAGAGATTGTAGTCAAACAGGAACCAGAGAGAGAGAGATTGTTTTCAACAGGAACGCGAAAAGAAGATTTATGTCAACGGAACCATTAGAGAGAGAGAGATTGATGTCAAACAGGGAAACCCAAGAAATTGATTCAAACAGAACGCAAGAGAAGAGAAATTGTATGTCAACAGGAACGAAGAAGATTGTAATTTAAACAGGAACGAGAGAGGTGTATTCAAACAGGAACATGGGGAGAGAAAATTGTATGTCAAACAGGAACGCGAGAGAGAGAGATTGTATGTCAAGCAGGAACAAAAGAGAGAGATTGTATGTCAAACGGAACGCGAGAGAAAAAGTTGTATGTCAAACAGGAACGAGAGAGAGAGAAAATTTTATGTCAAACGGTAACATGAGAGAGAGATTGTATGTCAAACAGGAACTGGAGAGAGAGATTGTATATCAAACAAGGAAAGCGAGAGAGAGAGAAGATTGTATGTCAAACAGGAACGAAAGAAGAAGATTGTAGTCAAACAGGGAAAGCGAGAGAAGTGAGAAAATTTAATTTAAAGGAACGCGGGGAGAAGATGTAGTGACAGTACAGAAGAGAGAGGGGGTACAAACAGGAAGCGAGAGGGAGAGAGATTGTATGTCAAACAGGAACGAGAGAAGATTGTATGTCAAACAGGAACAGAGAGAGATTGTATGTCAAACAGGAACGCGAGAGAAAAGGTTTTATGTCAAGCAGAAACCGGGAGAGAGATTGAATTTAACAGGAACAGAGAGAGATTTTATGTCAAACAGACTGAGAGAGAGAGTTGTATGTCAAACGGAACGAGGGGAGAGAGGGGAGAGATTGTATTCAAACAGGAACGTGAGAGAAAATTATATGTCAAACAGAACGCGAAGGAGAGAGAGGTTTTAAAGTCAAACGGTACGAGAGAGAGAGAGTTATGTCAAACAGGAACGTAGAGAGAGATTGTATGTCAAACGGAAAGAGAGAGATTGTATTCAAACGGAAGAGAAAAAAGAGAGAGATTTTATTCAAACGGTAACGCAGAGAAGAGAAAGTGTATGTCAAACAGGGACGAGAGAGAGAGGTTTTATTCAAACAGGAACGCGGGGAGAAAAGTTGTCAAACAGGAACGAGAGAGAGAGATTTTATGTCAAACAGGAACGCGAGAGAGATTATGTCAAACAGGAACGCAGAGAAAATAGGTTTTATTCAAACAAGAACGAGAGAGAAAAGATTGATGTCAAACGGTAACGAGAGAGAGGTGTATGTCAAACAGGTAGAGAGAAAGAGAAGAGAGAGAGTTTTATGTCAAACAGTAACGGGGAGAAGATTGTATTCAAACAGGAACAGAGAAAAGAGAGAAAGGATTGTATGTCAAACGGGAACGGGATAGAGAGAAAATTATTCAAACAGGAACGGGAAGAGAGAGAGATGTATGTCAAACAGGAACCGGAGAAGATTGTATTAAAAACAGGAACCAAAAGGGGGTTGTATGTCAACAGGAAACCCTTTGAGAGAGAAATTTATGTAAAAACAGGAGGAGAGAGAGATTGTTAAAACGGTAACGAGAGAGAAATTATGTCAAAAAGGCATGAGAAAAGTTTGTATTTCAAATTTATTTTTTTCTTTTTATCATATTCTTATTAAAACTTTTAAATCTTAAAGGTCTATTCATAAAAAAGGTAATCATTCCATCCCCAAACCCCAGATAAAACTTACTAATGTTTATTCTATTTCATTGAAATTAATTTACCTTTTCATCTCACTTTGAAACTTTTTTTAGTTCATGCGATCCGCATCATTTTTGTTCAAAGTTGATTTAAAACATCTTTGCTCGCTAATAATTTTGTTTAAGATCTGTGGTTTCAAATTTCTTTCAAAATTTCACTTGGAAACCATAAGTATAAAACTCAAAATATAAATCTTTCCCCAAAAAAAATTTTATTTAGTTTTTTATAAATATTAATTTAAAACTAAATCATTTTTCCATAGCATGACAAAATTCATCAACTTTGTCTGCACAGAAAGAGGACTAAATTTATGTGGATCCAAAATAGAACTTATAGAGAACAAAACAATTCCAATAACCAAAAGGGTTTAAAAAAAAAAAAACGTTGCTGGACAGAACACACTTTTTGGGAAACCGGGGAAAAATAAAAAGTAATTTCCTCCCCCAGGGGAAAAAAAGAATGGAAACAGAAATACATGGAAAAAATTTGGGGTCAGATATCAACAATTAAAAAAAGTGGAGAGGGGGTGGGGGAAAAGGGAAATAGGGGACTTGGCTGGGTTGGTTTTAGGGGCTATCCTCAATCCAGGTTTAAAAAACCAGAGAGAAGAGGGAGAGGGGAAAATGTTAACAATTTGGGCATGGGAAACTATTAAAACTAAAAAATAAAAGTCTCTGTCATGAGACTTGTTAATGCCATAAATTCATTTTCTAACAATTAAATTTTTTTCTTTCTCTTGTGGCTCGTGGGCTTGATCTCAAGTATCACATAATTTAAAACTTTATTTAAAAACCTGATCATTCCTTTTTCTCTCTCTCTCTTGGCTCATGGACTGATCTAATTATCAACATAGTTAACACTTGAAAAATCCCCAATCTTTTTCTCCCATTAAAAGGTGTTTAAAATTTCTTACAAAAAAACTTTAAAAAAAATTTTTTAGATTTTTAAAATGACATTCTGTTTCAAAATTTTCTGAGCACCAATATGAATGGTTCTCATAAAAAATGTATGTAAATTAGTCACTGATCATCTTGATTTTGTGTGGTACAGAAAATGATGAGATACTCACAGCCAGAATCAAAGTCCAGATGAAATGTGATGTAATTTTCCAGTTGTTTTGTTTTAAGTGACAATAATTTCTTAAATTTCCCAAAATTTTTTTTTAAATATTTTCATCACAGATCCAATACCCCAAATTTATAGCAAGTGTTGCAGGAAAGGTAAGATAATTTATAGCATTTACCTTTTTTATAGATTTGGGTTATTATTTTAAACATCACACATCCCCGGATATCCCTGTAAGAATATTGTAAAATAGTCACAGTATACAAATTGTTTATATATAAATATATATATACGGGGGTGCATTAAAATTACCTCCCAAGTCCTATTTTATTAATAATGTTGGGAGGCAATTGGGCCGATATCAGAATAAGTATATGTAAGTGTTTTTCAGGACAGTAAGTATAAAGTGTCTGGAATGTTGCCTGCCAACATTATCAAGATGGCGTCATCGAAATTCGGTTGAAGCAAAGGCTGTGATTCAATTCTTGACGGCCAAGGTTGTGTTCCCATCGACAGCTCGGAGAATGGAGGCGGTATATGGTGACGCCTGTGTGGATGGAGTACTGTTGGGAGGTGGCAAGGACTGTTAAGGCGACAACCCAGCGACGATGATCTTGCATGATCGGGCTCGCGGCGGACGACCAATTACAGCGGTGGATGAACAACCCCAAAGCTCGCTTGGAGAACTGATTCATGTCTCGCCGCATCAAGAAAAAGATGTCCTGATGCTTGAATTCGACTGAACGAGTACATCACATTTTTCATGTATTGCTAGGGTATAGGAAAGTTTTGCAAAAATGGGTCCCTCGCATGGGCACGGAAATGAAAAAATCGCCCACATCAGACGTTCAGGAACACCTGTCGATATGATCGAAGGCGATGACTTTATCTGCCGGTGTCACTGGCGATGAGTCATGGTGCATCATTACGACCCTGAAAACAAGCGCCAGTCTTTGGGAATACAGGCACAAAAACTCACCCCAAAAATTCAAAACTGTCGCGTCGGCGGAAAAAGTTTTGATGACCATTTAGACTGCCGAATAATCACACAGATTTTTTGGAACGCGGCAATACTGTCAATTCTGATCGGTATGTGGAGAGTGAAAACTACGGGCAAGACTGCTACGTGTTCGTCTGGAAACAGCAGTCCTTCAACCCTGACAATGCTCGTCCACACACCCAGTAGACAAACAGCGGCAGCATTAGAGCGTCTCCAATTTGACATTTAGCCCACCATATAGCCCGATTTGGCACCTTGGACTTTCCTGTTCCAAAACTCAAGGGCATCTCAAGGAAACATATATGCTTCGACAAAGGGTGTGGGTGCGATGTCG
The DNA here is from genome assembly GCA_020796225.1 of Arion vulgaris. NCBI lineage: Eukaryota > Metazoa > Mollusca > Gastropoda > Stylommatophora > Arionidae > Arion > Arion vulgaris. The sequence continues at coordinate 15,231 of JADZMA010000241.1, forward strand.
TACCCGGCTCGTGAAAATCATCAGATTTTTCTTCGATGGGGTCAACAACTAGTTCGACGTCGGGTGTGTGTGTGGAACGTGAGGTGACTATGTGGAAAAAAAATGCTCTATTGTGTAGTGGACATCTCACTTTCTGAAATGTATGTTTCTTAAAATTATGTAATTAACAAAGTTATGGACTTGGAGCATTACTTTCTGGCGCCCTCGTATATATATGCCTTTTTCGTCTTGACAGACAGTCAATTGTGAAGTGATTTTTCTGTGACAACTTCTGGTTTTTCCTTTTTTCTCTTGTTGTTCAGGGATACTAAGTCTCTTCTCAAAGACTCTGCGCCTTTTGCAATTCTTTCCCCAACTCTGTCCCCAAATATTTTCCCCACATAAATATACTACAAGGCATATCATAAAGTGGCGAGGTATGGGCCTAGAGATCTACACTAGTAAATAAAAGTGTCACAGAAATCGGATGTGTTGCCCTACGTATGACATAACTGAACAACATTACAATCGTTCATTAAATCAATCACATAAAATCAGATCACATAAAATCAATCCATAAAATCAGATCCCACATAAAATCAGATCATAAAAATCAGATCATAAAATCAATATCACATAAAATCAGATCACATAAAATCAGATCACATAAAAATCAGATCACATAAATCAGTCACAAAAAATCGATAAATAAAATCAGATCACAAAAAATCAGATAAATAAAATCAATACAAAAAAATCAGATCACATAAAAATCAGATCAAAAAAATCAGACCCAATAAAATCAGACCCAATAAAATCAGATCCCCAAAAAATCAGATCACAAAAAATAGATAAAAAAATCGATAAATAAAATCAGATCACAAAAAATCAGATCACATAAAATCATTCAAAAAATCAGACCCAATAAAATCAGATCACATAAAATCAGATCCTAAAAATCAGATCACAAAAATCAGATCACATAAAATCAGATAAATAAAACCCAAGAGCGGTTAACGTGATCGATGAACTTCAAAAAAAAAAAACGGGAAAAACAGTAACAGAAGGACATTTAAAATTGATGTGGGTGGGGATAAAAAAACTGTTTTATCTTGTCTATTCCAGGTGGAAGATTAGTTGGCTGCCCCTCTTCGTTAAGCGGGGATGGGAGCTTTAATTTGCGTTCTTGGGCTAGATGAGACCTCTTGTTTTTTTTACCCATTTTATGTGGGGTTTTTGATTTATCTACCCATCTTTTTTTGGTCTTCTGCTCATATATCTTTTTTTTATTGTATGCTGTTATTGGTGGTTGGTTTTTTTCATTCTTTTCCAAACCCTGCATTTTTTTGTCTTTGATGTATTCGTGCATGAAGTTATGCCCCTCTCTTCGATCCCCTCTTTTTTAGTCTTCTTTTTATTTTTAAAAAGTAAAATCTCTTTTTTTCTTCTTCTTTGCGTTCGTTCTTTGCCAATTTTTAATCACTCTTTGTGATATTTTGTTTTAAAACAAAAATCCTTTATAAAGGGAAAAATTTTTTGCCCCCAGTCAATGTACAATTATGAACGGGAAAAAGGGGAAAGAAAGTGGTGAAAAGAAACAGATGAAAAAAAATTTGGGAAAGGGGAATAGTTTTATGACAACCTTCAACCCCAAAACATTTTCCCCCACCCCAAAACCCTCTTGTTATATATCTTTTAACCTCTTACGTATGTAATTTTCATTTTTTTTTTATATGTACCCCTACAGAAAAATGTTGGTGTGCCAAATGGAAAAAATGGTTTGTCAATGGTTAGATACTGGTTTAGTCAAGTGGTTGATCTGGTTTAGTCAAGGGGTTTGTACTGGTTTATAAAGTGTTTAGATCGGTTTAGTCAATTTGAATCTGGTTTTAGAAAAGTTTTGGAAAACTGGTTGTCAAGGGGTTGAATGGTTTATCAAATTGAATCTTTTTATCAAGTGGTTAGATCTGGTTTTAGTCGGGTGGTGAGATACTGGTTTAGTCAATTGAGATCGGGTTTTATTTAAAATGGTTGAATCTGGTTTATCAAGGGGTTAATGTGGTTTAGTCAAGGGGTTAATCGGTTTGTCAAGTGGTTAGGTCTGGTTTATCAAGTGGTTGAACGGGAGTCAGTGGTTAAAATCTGGTTTAGTAAAGTGGTGAGATACTGGTTTAGTAAAATGGTTAAAAACGGGTTTTAGTAAAGTGGTTGATATTAGTTTAGTAAAGGGGTTAGTTTGGGGTTTTAGTCAAGTGGTGAGATACGGGTTTTAGTCAAGTGTTAGATCTGGTTTTTCAAGTGGTTAATATGGTGTGAACAAAGGGTTGAACATGGTGAACAAGTGGTTGGACCTGGTGTGTTTGTGGTTGATACGGGTTTGGCAAAGTGGTTAGAGCTTTGGTATACAGTTTTAAAAATTTAAAATGGAAAGTTGGAAAATATAAAGCTGAACTTGCATTTAAAGCGTTGATAGCATTAAACAGTTGATGCAATTCAGTTGATAGCAGATAATGCAGTTGATAGCAGATTGCAGTTGATACGTTAACGTTGATAGCGATATGTTATGAATCCCTTTGTGCAGATAATGCGTTGATACAGTTAAGCGTTGATAGCAGATAATCGTTGTGATTAAGCGTTGATACAGATAATGCGTTGATAGATTAACAGTTATAGAAAAATGATTGATACAGAAAAAAGGGTTGATGGGAATATATTTTTACAGTTCAGTTGATACAGTTAACGGTTATAGCATTAAGGGTTGATAGAGATAACGATTGATGATAGTTTTTTTATATTAATTTTGGAGTTTTCCAATAGCAAATTTTATCAAACTGTTTTTTTCAAAGGAAAAATCATTATAAAAAAATATAAGTATCTGGAAGACAAACTTTGGATATGATTAGAAAAGACATTCCCAAAAGCTAACAGAAAAAACCCAGGCCCCTTTTTTGCCTACATAAACACTGCAGATTAACAAACACTTATATAGACTGGAATAATCAAAACTCTCTGCCAGTGTCAGCAGATGGAACGAACTAGGGGCATGCCCCTTTTTTCAACGGCTGAAAGTCACATTTAATCCCCCCTTTCCCACCAAAATTAATTTTTTGGGAACCTAAAAAGAACTGAGGATTGCAGTTTTGGTCACATAAACAATGTCTGGTTGTGGTTCACAGAAAACGATTCTCCCCGTTTGTGCCCCTAAACAATTTCCCCCAGTTTTGGCCCAATAAATTCTATTTGTGGTCCCAGTAAACAATGTTCCCCATTTGTGGCCCAATGAATGTCTGATTGTGCCCCACGTAAGGTGCTCCCCCTTTGTGGCCCCTGGCTGTGCCCAGTTTGTGCCCACAGTAACAATGTTCCCCAGTTTGTGGTCCACATAAAAGTCTCCCCAGTTTGTGGCCCACAGAAAGAATTGCTCCCCCTTTGGGGTCCAAAGAATGTGCTCCCATTTTGTAGCCCACAGTAGAATGTGCTCCCAGTTGTGGTCCCAAGTAAGAAATGTTCCCATTTTGTGGCCCAAGTAAGAAGGGCTAGTTTGGCCCACAGAAAGAGTTTCTGCCCGTTTGTGGTCCCAGAAAACAATTGCTCCCCTTTTGTGGCCCCTAAGAGAGTCTCCCCTTTTGTGGCCCCACAGTAAGAATGTCCCCCCGTTGTGGCCCCAATCGAGGGCTGCCAGTTTGTGGCCCCACGTAAGATGTGCGCTAGATTTCCGTAAAATGATTTCCCAATTTTCTGGATCGGGGTTAGGGTCGGTGGGGGTTTCTATCTCTCCCTGCTAGGGTTGTTGAAACAAATAAACATTCAGGACAACTACTTCAGTATGACATTTTCTGGTTTTATTGGGTCTCTGAACGCTTTTTGCCCCAAAATTTGGTCGGGGCTCCGTCTGGGCTATTTGCTCTGGGCTCTTTGCTCTGGAGCTTTTTGGGGTCACTCTGGCGTCTGGAGCTCTGTTGCGTTTGGGCTACTTTGGTCTGGGCTACTGTTGTCATCAGTGCTACGATGGGCTGCCACCTTCTTGACCCCCGTAGATCATCGAAAATTAAAATTGAGGGTTTCAATATTTGCGGATTCATTATCAGATTTTCAATTTTACTTGAACTTACTTTCCCGGGCGTATCAGTTTTTGTCAATCAAAAGCGGACATGTTTGCATCAACAGCACAATTTTCAAGGGTTGAAAATGGTTGGGGGTGATGTAACTTCGTTTTTCTCGATCACCTTTTAAAGAAGATCCAGGGGGTTCAAGATAATAGCAGCCTGTGAAAGGAATCAATCCCCTTTTTTAAAATGGGAAAGGGTTTAGCATATAGTATGGTCAAGGTTATGTGACGGTATGTAATTGTATGCGGGAAGGGCGATGAACAAATGTGCGTAAAACGAGCTAGTCAGAACCGGTTTAAATAGTACATAAACATAACGCGATAGATTTCTGGAACTTTCGTTTTCAATGGGGGTTTTAATCTTGCCCCCATGTACAATTGAAATTGAATTATCCCGTGATTTTTAAAAATTAACCTGTAAATGGTGCCAAATTATTATAATTATGTTTCTATATTCTCACATTTTACATCTTACAGTAATTATTAACCTAATTTTCTTGTTACAACCCCACTACCAAAGACTATTTGAGCAATCCCCTCACCAGCGAACATCACCCCCCCAACATAAGTTTCTGTAGCTCATTCCCAAAAAAACCATCCTGATTCCTCAACAAGACTGGGACCATCAACAACCCGACTTACGATTTTCACAAAAAACCCGGACAGACCTAGTTATCGTCGATATGATTGTTATCACCCTCTGGTAAATATGTTTTCTTCTGCTTTTTCCCCTTTTCCCCAAACGGGGCCGGTCGTCAACAAACTTCTTAGCTCTTCCTCTCTCTTCCCTCCCCTTAATTCTTACCAACCCTTCTTGTTTATCTCGCTATCTTCTCCAGGTATATCTGGCCTTCCCCCCCTCCTCTTTTTTGGGGTTTTTTTAAAAAATCCTGTCTTTAAAAATTAGTAACTTCCCAAAAAAACATCTTTCCTAAACCATTATGTATCATTTTCAATTTTTCATCATTTAAAATATCATTTCAATTATATCATTTTTTAAATATAATTTACAATGTATCATCTTTTAACATATCATTTACAACTATCATCATTTTTAACATTTTTTTATAAATTTGTATTTATTTATCATTACCATTTTGATGTCATTAATTCAGTCTCAGAGAATACCTCCAAAAGGGGTTTACGGGCTTGGGTGCCTACCGAGAGCACCAAAACAGTCCCTAAAAAACATCTTTAAAAACGTGAAGGAAATCTGGACAAAGGGAAAAACCAGAACACTATGGGGACCGGGGAAAAACCCCAAAACACCGACTGTTTTTAAATACCAGAGTAGTCGCATAGCAAAAGTTGATCAAAAAGAAAATGTCTATGCTTTTAAACCCGATCTATACTACCATCTCTGTCTATAACACAACCCTGACGTAGGCCGGAAGACCAAGGCCTGACGGATAGATAAATCACAGATTTGCGACAACAAAAATTAACATCTATCGGACCTTTACACAGGGAAAACTGAAACTCCTCCGCCACTTCACAGTACATATAGATGAAAAGACTGCTAATGAATCTGCTCAAAAATTTTGAAAAAGTTCATGGTGGATCGTGAATGGGTCACTGCCATCTTCATCCGGGGCTTTTGGTTTGTTGGATGTAGTCTTGGTTTGTATATCTCAACAGTGTCTGTTGTAAAATTTTTCATAACATAAATTTCCCCATAAGTTTGATGTTTTATTTTAATAACAGATCTTTTATTTTCATTGTATCTTTTTTTTTCAAATTTCCCTTTTTGAAAACAGACAGTCCTTTGGGCCCCTTTTAAAACCTCTGACTGATTTTGCTGAAACATGCTTTCCCTTTTTCTCCAGTTTTCTTCCCTTTGGGGTTGACTTCTCCAACTTAGAGGGACCTGTAATTTAGATCTCCCCAAATAAAATCAAGACCCTACCCCGTGGATCCAAATTATTGTGCGAAAACTCTGGAATCTCCATGGGTGTGATCACTTGCGCAATGTTAAACTTTGCTTTCTGTGATCCGATGTCAAAGTTTTTTCAAAAATTTTTTTTAAATACGGGGCATATTCAAAATAGGCATTCTGTCCTTACTGAAATATCCCCTTGAGGATCATATATATTCTGTCCATCTTCACTACTTTTAACATGCTATCCAAATCAAAACAAATATTGGTCACTGTGGTTAGAATATCCACTGCACAGAACATAATGATTTAAAACATCAGAATCAAATGTATCATGTCTTGGATGGCCCCGGTTTCAACCCCCACCAAAAGGAAGAATGGATCAAAAAGATGGTAGCATAGTCCTTCTTAACTTTATTATTACTCTTTGGGTGGGGAAAGTACTATAAGAACAACATGAAACTAAACCCAAAAATTGAAATAATCTTTTAAATTTCCCTTTTTTTTTATATCAAAAGGGCTGTGCATCGTGGTAAAATCAGGGTGGGTTATTCCTAGTGACATGGTAGGAAGGTTGTTGTAAATCGAAATGGAGCATCTGGCCCTTTCTTCAATTATAAGAGGGAAAGATTGAGGCCCTTCTCCTGCCCTCCATTTGCTCTTTTTGATTTCGTTTACGGGAAACCATTGTTGTATCTTATTCTCGTCGATGTTTTGGGAAAGGGGTCCAAAATTGCGTTGTGGTATGAGTGGTCGTCTTTAGAAGTGTGACTGATGTCTTACATGGATCTACTGTCCTGGGCATGCGGGTTTTTGCAGCAACGAAAGAGCGGACATGCTTGCATCAACAGCTGATTGTCGAAAGTTGAAGATAGATAAGGGGAAGGGGAGATGTTAATCGGGTTTCTTCCAACCTATTGTTGAATGAGGACACTCAAATTGATGTTGAATTTATCCAACGATTTAAAGCATTTTGAACACATGCATTGAATGCCTGGGGGACAAGTGGAAGTTGTTTAACACAAGTAACTGGAACCATCAGTATCAATACCATTCAACATCTGCTAGGAAAGACTAACACTATGGGTCTCCCCGGAGTTCTATAATTTCAATAACCAATATATGGCATTTTATCGCCTTTACAGATGATCAATTTGCAAGTGTTGTGAATGACCCTTTGGGGTTTTGTCCCCAAATTTAACCCAAAACTGAGTCATTCTAAATATAGACTGTTTGCGAGCATTTTCTAAATATAAAAACAGAGGTTCCCCATTATTTATGTTATTGACGTAAAATCCCGTCATTCCCTGAGTGGGTGAGTTTATGTGGCGTCGCCAGACTAAATCCGAAATTTAGACCCCTTCGAGCTTTTTGCTGATACCATAAGTTTCACCCCCCCAGTAACACTCTTAGTTCCATCCTGCCTCCTTCTACCTCACATACAGTCCTTTCAAGGGGTTTCCCCAAATTTAATTAAAACACTACTTATCTACATACAGAATACCAATAAACACCACATCCGTGACCTTTGAACCCGGTTCTCCTCCACGTCCACAAACACTGATGGTGGACTGGCGTCACTTTAAATTAGGTCAGCGAGGGTTTTCCCCGTTCCTGCGGGGAATTACCGAGCCTTGTTCATTTACAAACCCCCTCTCTACCCCACTTTCATCAAAGGAAAGACAAAGTACATAAGTTTGGAATGTGCAGGAGATGCCAGAAGATGAAATGAAATACGTAAATAACCATCAATTCCTTTAGAGTCCCTCCCTCTGGATTTGAGGTCGGGTTTACTTCTTTAGTCTTCTGTCTATCCTTTAGTCTCCCAAGCCACCCCCCACAAGTCAATGGGTTTAACAGATGCAGATGATCCCATCTCTGTCATACAGTACGGTGACATATCTAATCTGACCAATAACAACATCATAACTATATGTCTATCCTCAGGCGCATGCAAATTTTGAGCATGAACTATGTACAACTGTGGATGCATCTCAACCTACTGGGACAGAAGCCGATCATGACTAAAGATGTTCTGGATCAGATTGCACCTGTGTCCCCTGTCAGAGGTCAGAGATCGTATAGGTCAAAGAGTTCCAGACCAGCAAAATCTCTAAGTGATATAGAACTGCGTGTTTGAACACAATTACATGAACAAACAGACACATAGACAAGCAGACAGATTTGTTGTTTTAGATATGTATGTATTGATATAAATTACATGAGTTCATAAGTCTCATACTGTTTCCTATAGGTCAGTAGATATACTTTGTGATGGAAATAAAAAACACTAGAAATGTGATCATTTTTTTTGTTTAATGAACATTGTGTGTGTAAGGGGATGAACATTGTGTGTGTAAGGGACATGAAAATTGTGTGTAAGGACATGAACATTGTGTGTAAGGGACATGAACATTGTGTTGTAAGGGACATGAACATTGTGTGTGAAGGGACATAGACATTGTGTGTGTAAGGGGATGAACATTGTGTGTGTGGGACATGAACATTGTGTGTTTAGTTAAATTATCTTTCCTCCTGGGCCTGTGGGCGGCACATAGGGAAAGGGGTCATGCTCTCCATGTCTCCGGTTTCGTTGATATGTGTTTTAAGTCTTTAATGTTTACTAGGCCCATCGTTGAGCCTTCTCTGGTGATGGTTCTACGCAGAGTCTCTCTTGGTCTTCCTCTTTTTCTTTTTCCCTCTGGTGTCCATTGAGGATTGGTAAGAGTCTTCTCTCATCCATTCTAAGTGTGTGGCCGATGTAGTTCCAGCAGCTTTCTTAAAAAATTTGATACATTTTCTTGGTCTCTTGTCTTATTTGTGTATTGGGTCTGAAATCGGACCATTTGAGGTTCAGTATTCTTCTAAGACATTTATTCTCAAAGTTATCTAATTTTCTTTCTAGAGTTTTTGTTGCTTTCCAACTCTCGCATCCATAAGTTAATACTGGAATCCCACAAGAGTTAAAGATCTTTAATTTTAAGTGCTTGCTGTGTGAATTGGACTTCCATATATTTGACAATTTGTTAAAAGCACTTGATGCCAATGCATTCTTGTGGAATTTCTGGCGCTGTATCCCCGTGATGACATCATACTCCTAGGTATGTAAAACTTTTGATTTTTTCAAGAGTGTAGTTTTTTAGTTGAATATTTTCTGGACTGCTGGAAAGGTCAACAATTTTTGTTTTTGTGGTGTTTATTTGGAGACCAATTTGCCCTGAGATATTTTGGAGAAGGTTTGTTTTCATTTGAATATCTTGATGTGATGAACTCAAAGGCTATATCGTCGCAAAATCAAGGTCTTCTAAAATTTTATCAACCCATTGATGATTTTTGCGTTATTGGTGCATTTTCGCATGGCCAGTCAATTGCTATTCAAGAGCATTGGCGATAGACGAAACCTTGTTTCCTCCTGTTTCCATGGGAACCCAGTCAGAGTTACCAGAAATCTGTTCTTACACTGCAGCGCGATTCGCTGTAGAAGGATTTTATGATGTTGATGAATTTAGTAGGGAAACCATATTTTTTGAGTGGTTTCCCAAACGTAGGACGGTGAATACTTCAAACGCTTTCTGAAAATCAACAAAGTTGATGATTAAATTCGATTGAAATTCTACGAACTCTTCAATGATTACTCTTAGTGTGAAGATGTGATCTATGCATGCTCTTTTTGGTCTAAACCCTGCTTGTTCTTCTCTTAGCCTTTCATCTATAGACTTTTCAGTCTCTCGAGTAACATGCTACAAAAAAGTTTTCCTGGCACTGACAGTAGGTGATCCCCAGTTATTACAATCAGACACATCTCCTTTTTTAGGTAATTTGAAAATAATACCATCTTTCCACTGTTGTGGTGGGATTCTTTTTGCCAGATTTCATTTATAGTTGGAGTATATGTTGTAAGTTGTTTATCATCTGCTGCTTTGAGCATTTCTCCAGAATGTTATCATCACCAACCGCTTTGTTGTTTCTCAATTTTTAATGGCAGATTTCAACTCTTCCAGTGTGAATGGCTCACAGGAAGCTTCTAGTGTGGGCATGGTGATTTCTTCCTCTAGGTTGGGAACAATCTCTGGTTGCGGTCTATTTAGTATTTTTTTAAAAATGTTCTCCCATCGTTGTTTTTGTTGTTCTTCTGACACAGTACCCTACCTTGATTGTCTTTGATGGGTTTTATTTGGTGTGGGAGTATGTTTATAGTTGCTTCATAATGGAATACGGTCTTGTTGTTCCCATTTTTTGCAGCTGTTTCCATCGGTGGCTAAAATTGTGAATAAAGTTTTGTTTATCTTTTCGTGTTCTTGACTTCACCTCTTTATCTAACATGTGTATTTTTGTTTCTTGGTATCGTATGCAAGCTTGTCTTTCGTGGATAGAAGAGTTAGTTTTGCTTTTTTCCCCTTTCTTGAATTTTGTCCAGGTGTTATCACTAGCCACTTTTTCTTCTGTCTTTGGACATACCCTACTGTGTTTTTTGCATTTATCAGCGTGTTTTTGAGAAAGTCCCAATTTTCTTCTATTTGTTCTTTTGTTCACATTTACCGTTTTGTTTTCTTTGTTCTTAAAGGGATTTCGTACCTCTGTGTTAAATGTGAGTTGTTGTTCTTTTACCAGTAGGGACTGTGAGTTTATTTTCTTGCTTCTAGGTGGTTTATATAGTGACTTGAGTTTTATATTTATTTTGGCAATGCAGAGTTTTGATCGCTGCCAACATCTGCTCCTCTTGGCTCAGGCATCTTGTATTGATGAACAGAAATTTTGTATTAATGCAAAAATGGTCAATCTGGTTTTTTTGATGTTTCAAGGCGAGTTCCAAAGTAATTTTATGAATGTTTTTTTGTGGGAAAAAGGGGGTTTGCTATTACCAGATTTCTTTCACAAAATTCTGTTAGTCTCTCTCCCTTTTGATTTAAGTCTCCCAATCCATGTTTCCCATATATTTTCTAGCCCTTGTTTTCTGACCCCATTTTGGCGTTAAAATCACCCATCACAACAGTAATGTCGTGTTTAGGTATTTTGTTGATGGTACCGATTAGTAAATTATAAAAGTGTCTTTGTTGTCGTCTGAATCGTCGTTTGTAGGTGCGTAGCACTGTATGATTGTTAACTTGAAAAATTTTGTTTGGTAGCGCGCTGATATAATTCTGTCATTGACTGGTTCCCAGCTCAGTCTTTCTCGAGTTGGGTGACATTATAAAAGCAACTCCGTTTGAATGATGGTCGTCAAGTCTCCCCGAATAAATTACGTGCTTTTGTTCTTGTTAAGAAACGTCTTACCTGAGCCTGTCCACCTACACTCACTGACCCCGAGTATATCCAGTTTGAAATCGCTCATAACACTACACACTTGGGCTGTTTTCCCCAACTGAAACATGGTTCTTACATTCCCAGTAACCAATTTTAGAGATGTCCTTAGAATTAAACAAATTTGAACGAATCATCGATTCATTTAGAGCCTAAACTCTGTTTCTCAAACAGTGGTGTAAGGGGGATGAATATTGTGTGTGTAAGGGACATGAAATATTGTGTGTGTGTAAGGGACATGAAATATTGTTATTTAAGGGGATGAATATTGTGTGTGAAAAGGGAATGAAATATTGTGTGTAGGAATGAATATTGTTTGTGTGTAAGGGGAATGAAATATTGTGTGTTAGGGGAATGAAATATTGTGTGTGTGAGAATGAAATATTGTGTGTGTATGGAATGAAATATTGTGTGTGTTTTAGGAATGAAATATTTGTGTGTGTAGGGAATGAAATATTGTGTTAAGGAATGAAATATTGTGTGTGTGTAAGGGAATGAAATATTGTGTTTTAGGGACATGAAATTTTGTGTGTGAAAGGGACATGAAATATTGTGTGTGTAAGGAATGAAATATTGTGTGTGTAAGAATGAAATATTGTGTTGTGTAAGGGAATGAAATATTGTGTGTGAAGAATGAAATATTGTGTGTAGAATAAATATTGTGTGAAAGGAATGAAATTTGTGTATTGTAAGGGAATGAAATTGTGTGTGTTAAGGAATAATATTGTTTGTGAAAAGAATGAAATATTGTGTTGAAAGAATGAAATATTGTGTGTAAGGCATGAAATATTTTGTTGTAGAAATAAATTTTTTTGTGAAAGGGAATGAAATATTGTGTTGTAAGGGAATGAATATTGTTTGTGTAAGGGACATGAAATATTGTGTGTGTAAAGGGGATGAATATTGTGTGTGTAAGGGGGATGAATATTGTGTGTAAGGGATGAAATTTTGTGTGTAGGGAATGAAATATTGTGTGTAGGACATGAAATATTGTGTGTGTAAGGGACATGAAATATGTGTGTGTGTAAGAGGATGAATATTGTGTGTGAAGGAATGAATATTGTTAGTGTAAGGGAATGAATATTGTTTGTTGAGGATGAATATTGTGTGGTAAGGAATGAAATATTGTTTTGAAAGAATGAAATATTGTGTTTGTAAGGGAATGAATATTTGTGTGTAAGGGACATGAAATATTGTTGTGTGTAAAGGGATGAAATTTTGTGTGTGTTAGGAATGAAATATTTTGTAAGGGAATGAAATATTGTGTGTGTAAGAATAAATATTGTGTGTGTAGGGACATGAAATATTGTGTGTTAAAGGAACATGAAAATATTGTTGTGTGTAAGGAATGAAATATTGTGTTTTAAGGGAATGAAATATTGTGTGTAAGGGGATGAAATATTGTGTGTGTGTAAGGGAATGAAATATTGTGTGTAAGGGGATAAAATATTGTGTGTGTGTAGGAATGAAATATTGTGTGTAAGAATGAAATTTTGTGTGTGTGGGGATGAAATATTTGTGTTGGGGATGAAATATTGTGTGTAGAGAATGAAATATTGTGTGTAAGGGAATGAATATTGTGTGTGTAAGGAATGAAATATTTGTGTGTAAGGGAATGAAATATTGTGTTGTAAGGGAATGAAATATTGTGTGTGTAAGGAATAATATTGTGTGTGTAAGGACATGAAATATTGTGTGTGTAAGGGATGAAACATTGTGTGTAAGGGAATGAATATTGTGTGTGTAGGGACATGAAATATTGTGTGTGTGTAAGAATGAAATATTGTGTGTGTAAGGAATGAATATTGTGTGTGTAGGAATGAAATTTGTGTGTAAGGGGAATGAAATTTTGTGTGTGAAAGGGGGAATGAATATTGTCTGTGAAGGGAATGAATATTGTGTGTGTAAGGGATGAAATATTGTGTTTTAAGGGGATGAATATTGTGTGTGAAAAGGGGATGAATATTGTTTTGTAAGGGAATGAATATTGTGTGTGAAAGGGGACATGAAATATTGTGTTTTAAGGGACATGAAATATTGTGTGTGTAAGGGGATAAATTTTGTGTGTAAGGACATAAATATTTTGTGTAAAGGGACATGAAATATTGTGTGTGTTAAGGAATAGTATTGTTGTGTAAGAATAATATTGTGTGTGTAAGAATGAAATATTGTGTGTGTTTAAAGGGGATGAATATTGTGTTAAGGAATGAAATTTTGTTGTGTAAGGGACATGAAATTTTGTGTGTGAAGAACATGAAATATTGTGTGTGTAAGGGACATAAATATTGTGTGTTAAGGATGCATATTGTGTGTAAGGAATGAAATATTGTTGAAAGGAATAAAACTTTGTGTGTAAAGGGAATGAAATATTGTGTGTGTAGGGAATAAAACATTGTGTGTTAGGAATGAAATATTGTGTGTGTAAGAATGAAATATTGTGTTTTAAGGGGAATGAAATATTTGTGTGTGAAAGGGAATGAAATATTGTGTAGTGAGAATGAAATATTGTGTTTTAAGGGGATGAATATTGTGTAAGGGACAAAATATTGTGTTAGGGCCCATAAATATTGTGTGTGTAGGAATAAATATTGTGTGTTAAGAGAATAAATATTGTGTGTAAGGGGATGAATTTTGTGTGTAAGGGACATGAAATTGTGTGTGTAAAGGACATGAAATATTGTGTGTGTAGGGAATGAAATATTGTGTGTGTAAGGAATAAAAATTTTGTGTGTGAAAGGGGATGAAATTTTGTGTGTGTAAGGGGATGAAATATTGTGTGTTAAGGGGATGAATATTGTGTGTGTAGAGGATGAATATTGTGGAAGGGACATAATATTGTGTGTGTAAGGGGATAATATTGTGTGTGAAAGGGGATGAACATTGTGTGTGTAAGGGGATGAACATTGTGTGTGTAAGGGATGAACATTGTGTTTTAAAGGGGATGAAACATTGTGTTTTAAGGGACATGAACATTGTTGTGTGGAGGATGAATATTATGTGTGTAAGGGGATGAAACATGATGTACAGGTAAATTTTTGAGTGAATACATAATTGAATACATGATTAAATACATAAATAATTGAATACATGAATGAATAGATACATGTTATGTTATGTTATGTTATGCGATCGACGTCATGGCACTTTGAGCATTCCCATTCGTGCTCTGTCCTCCGCTGAAACAACGATCCAAAAGTCCATTTGCTCACCTGCCATGAAGTTGATTACTATATCCTCTCTCTACCACGAAGACGACACTGTCTGGCATGTCCAAACTTAACGCCCAATTCTCAAACTCATTCCAGTTCTAAAACTTGCCCATGTCACATAATTGAGAGCGTATCTCATTGATGATGTGGGTCTGTCCATACTTCTGTCCGTTTAGTCGGGCATTGTTTCAAAAAGTCAGCATGAATACATACATAATTTACATTATGAATACATGATAATAGCACCCCTCACAAGCAGATGACAACAACCTCAGACGTGTGCTCCTGCACCTCTCTGGTGTGTGGAGGGGCGTAAGTCCCAAACTTCGGACACCTCCCTAACAGGTGGGCATACATGATCAAAGGGTTTGGGCATGTGGGTGTGTGTTTTGTCTTTTCGCCAGCTCATTTTCTCTGAGCTATTCTCCCAAATTACTAGCTTCTCTTCTGTTGTTTTTTTGGTTTTTTCGATTCAGAAGCACTTGAGCTTTTCAGCTCTTCGGCTCAGTTCCATGGACATCGTAACCTTTCGGTTCGTTTACGGGGCACCATAAATCTGGGCCTGTGGGTTTACTGCCAGTCCGCGGGGTTGAACCCGCCTCACAGAGGACTTCACTCTGTCGCGCTACGAACACCCCTGGACACGCGGCCTCTTGTGTTGTTAGAGTGCTACATTTGGCAATCTTGCGTGAGGAATTCCCAGCATGCAGTCTCTATATCGAAGCATTTCAGAGACACTTTAAGAGTGTCTTTAAGTGCTTTTCTGCCCACCAGCTGAATGTCTGCCCCTTCAAGCTCGCCATACATCAACTGTTTTGAGATGTGTTTATCAGGCATTCGAACAACATGTAGCCCATCTCACTTGGGCCTTTCGCAACAGGGTGTAGACGATTGAGAGCTTCGCTACTATGAAAATTTCAGTATCTGGAATTTTGTTCTGCCAGTTTGATTTTAGTAGTCTGCGTGGACAACTTGTGTGGAAGTGATTTAATTTTCTTGTCTGTAGTTGTCTGAAACTAGTTTGATACATACATGAGTGAATATATACATGATTAATACATACATAATTGAATACATACATGATTAAATACATGACTGACTACATGATTTAATACATATGATTGAATACATTATTGAACACATACAGTGGTGACTCATGATCATTTATATTGGTGGTGCCAGACATACATTTTTCGGAAAAATCATGGTTTTGGGTTGTTATGTTTTAATTTATAAAATAATAAATACACGTTACACATTATTTCTGGTAGGCCCGGCCCAGTCTTAATGACGATCCGCCACTGAACACATACATGATTGAATACATGCTAAAAGCCTTTGTGAAGGTTGTTTGAATGTCATCTTGTCAGGGCTACAGTTCCATTCCTCAGTGGTTCCTCTTTCTTCTTCTATGTCTCCCTTGAAGCATAAGGCATCAACAAATCTATTCCAGCAGATCTGTCTTGAGTAAGTCAGATTAGATCTATTCAACCAGATCTGTCTTGAGCAACTCAGATTAGATCTATTCCAACCAGATCAGTCTTGAGCAAGTCAGATTAGATCTATTCCAACCAGATCTGTCTTGAGCAAGTCAGATTAGATCTATTCCAACCAGATCTGTCTTGAGTAAGTCAGATTAGATCTATTCCAACCAGATCTGTCTTGAGCAAGTCACATTAGATCTATTCCAGGTGATTCTCATCAAGTTTTTTTTCTGACCAGGGACAACTCCTTCCACCAATCTCTAGCTTGCATCTGGTGTCTAGCCTCCTATGACTTTGAGCTTGCTTCTGACTTACTTCTAGCTACTTATGATTTATTCTAGCCTAATTGTGACTTACTTCTGCCTAACTCACTTCTAGCCTAACTCAGCCTAGTTAGCTCATTTCTAGCCTATTTATGACTACTTCTACCCTAACTCACTTCTAGCTCTTCCAGCCTAATGTATGACTTACTTCTAGCCTGCCTACTTCTAGTCTAACTCTGATATCTAGCTAACTTCTAGCCTAACTCTGATATCTAGCCTAACTACAGCCTAACTCTGATATCTAACTTATGACTATCTTTTAGTATCTATTACTTCTAGCCTACTTATGACTTACTTCAGCCTAACACCTTTTAGCCTAACACACTTTTAGCCTAACATATCTAATTTATGTATGACGTCTAGTCTGAATCTAGCATTCTTTTTGTCTACATCTGAAAATAATTGAACATTCTCTAACACAAAATTGAACATTCTCTAACACAAAATTGAACATTCTCTAACACAAAATTGAACATTCTCTAACACAAAATTGAACATTCTCTAACACAAAATTGAACATTCTCTAACACAAAATTGAACATGCTCTAACACAAAATTGAACATTCTCTAACACAAAATTGAACATTCTCTAACACAAAATTGAGACATTCTCAAACCCAAAATTGAACATTCTCTAACACAAAATTGAACATTCTCTAACAAAAAATTAAAACATGCTCTAACACAAATTGAACATTCTCTAACACAAATTGAACATTCTCTAACACAAAATTGAACATGATTTACAAAGCACAGAATAATAAATAATACAGAATTTGAGTTGATGTAAAGGAATAAACAAATAAATATAATTTCATTCATTGCTTTTGTTGATAGTTTCAATGGTGTCCTGTATCACTGACTAACTGGGCATGCAAGTGTTTGTGGCAATGAGAGAATGGACAGGTTTGCATCAACAGCATCGGTTGTTGGGGTGTTAGGGCAGATAATGAATTTTGTAAAGTTTATTTGGAAGGCTGGATTGGTAATAATAGCCGTCCATCGAAGCGATGATGACAACAATCAGACGTGTGCTGTTGCACCTCTCTGGTGTGTGCGAGGTGACTGTAGAGCCCAACCCTAGAACAGATCCCGACCACAGGTGGGGCATACATTTCAGGTTAGACATGTGCGTGTTGTGTGCTCTGTCTTCGCGCTGCTCGTTTTCTCTGTGACTCAACAATGATGATTCTCAGCTATTTGGGTTCCTCTTTTGTTGTTACAGCGCCACATTTGGCGATCTTGCGCAAGTATTCCCAGCACGTATTGTCTATTTCGAGCATTTCAGAGACATTTAAGAGTGTCTTTAAAGCGTTTTCTGTCCACCAGCTAAACGTCTGCCCCCTTCAAGCTCGCCATCATCACTGTTTTGGGATGCGTTTATCAGGCATTTGAGCAACGTGACCGACCCATCTCAGTTGGACCTTCTGCAACAGGGTGTTGACGCTTGGGATCTTTGCTCTTGTGAGGACTTCGCTGGATTGGTACGCAGGCAGTGAACTGCATGCTGAATCACTATAAGCGTCAACAATTCACAAAATTACATTGATCTTCGTTCTGGTGCAAATGTGTGTCTATGATAATGAGAGAGCAGACAGGCTGGCTGGCTCTGACATCATATCAAGGGGTGAACTAATGGATAGAGCTGATATTTTGTACATCCTCATAGAGTGTGCCAAAGAAATTTTCAATTAAACCATTCAAAGTCAATTGCTAGATAAAAAGAGCTGGATTAAGATTGGAGTAAACAGCACAACAGGTATACGAGTAAGCTCATCAATCAACATCGAACTGGTATGATTAGTCTCTGGGCGCTGTTGGAGATACTGTAAATGAGATCAGAGCACCAATGGACATATCTGAAGTGCAATGAAGATGTTCTAAACTGAAACTGAAATGTGATTTTCTGAGACTTTTTGGGGACCAAATTTTGGATAAGAATCATCATCATCATCAAATAGCTTCCTGAGCAGATTGTCACCCAAAGTCATCCGAATTTCTCTCTCATAGGCCAAAATGTCCTGTCTCTGCAGCCGTCATGTTCAAACCATCAGTTACATCCTGAATCTATCTTCCCCGTGGTCTTCCTCTTCTTCTCTTTGCTGTTTATGTTTCCTTCCATGATTGTCTTCCCCAGCCCTTCATGTCTTTATATGTCCAAAATATCTCAATTTACTCTTTCTTATTTGTTGCCTCAGCTCGTTTGTATTCTTCTTCGCGTTCGTTCTTTACGACCAATTTTAATCACTCTTTGTGATATGTTTGATCTTTACCAGAATGTGTATACGTTGAAATTGGTTTGGTGGCCACCAATCTCTTTAGCCTGTTACGCCACCAATCTCTTTAGCCTGTTACGCCCCTGGCGTTTAGGAGCAACACAAGCATACACCATTCTTCCCTGTTCTCCCTTTCCCTCTGTATTGTGTTCCAGCTATGATTCATTTCCTTCAGCTCTTGCTCTATCGTTCTCCTCCAGGTCGTCTTGGGTCTTCCATGCTTTCGCCTACCCTCTGGAGTCCATCTCAGTGCAGTTTTCGTGTCGAAGCCAGTCTCCATGCGCATCCATGCCCAATCCATCTCAGCGTCGTCTTCGGATGATAGTGCCCATATTCTCTTGTTGGCATCGTGCAAGCAATTCTTGATTCGAGATAGTAGTCAGCCAGTACACGCGTAAGATTTTTCCAGAACAAGTTGTATGAAGGCGGAGAGTCTGGACATATCCTGTTCTGTCATTCTCCAGCATTCCGATCCTTTACAGCAAGTTGACAGCACACAGCTGTTATAGATACTAGTCTTGGTTCTGATGCTGTATTGGGCAGATTTCCAGGCGGTCTGAAGGGTCATGAATGCACTGCGTGCTTTACTCAGTCTTTTTTTAATGTCAGATCCAGCGCCTCCTTTTGCTATACATTCCAAGGTAGTGAAGCAGTTGTATCTCGAGGGTTTTACCTTCTAGTTTGACTGGTGCTGGGGTTGCTATGTTCAGAGTCATTACTTCAGTTTCTTCTGATTTATTTTCAGCCCAACCATCTCACTATATTGGTTAAGGCGGCAGGTTTTTTCCTGGATATCTCTATGTGTATGAGATAGAGTGCGATGTCATCTGCAAAATCTAGGTCTTCCAGAGTGGATGTGAGCGTCCATCTAATCTCTTGCCTTATCTTCCGTTGTTTTACGCATCACCCAATCTATGACAGTGTTGAATAATAGGCTGACATAACACATCCTTGTCGCACGCCTGTTTTTACTTCAAACTTTAGTTCTGAAGTTTCAACACTCATGCAAACTTATGAGCAGTTTTTTATAATATTTATAAAACACAGTGGGATTCCATACCATCTTAAGATACGCCATGAAATTTCGCGGTGTATGCTATCAAAACCTTTTCAAAATCTACAAAGTTGATATAGAGTTTGCTTTGCCATTCTGTGCATTGTTCTATGATATTTCTAAAAGCAAATATTTGGCCTATACAGCTCCGTCCTCTGCGAAATCCTGTTTGTTCCTTTCTTAGTTTCTTATCCACAGCGTCAAAGTATACGTTGTACGATGATTTTGCTAAGATTTTACTTAGGACGAAAGCAGTGTTATTCACAATTATTACAATCGGCAAGGGAGCCCTTTTAGGTATCTTGATGATGACTCCCCTGTTCCATGCATCAGGTATTATTTGGGCATTCCATATAGTAGTAAACAAGGGTTTGCAATATATTAGCTGCAAGTTCTGGGTCTATTTTGAATAGTTCTGCGTTTAAGTTATCATTCCTGGTGCCTTGTTATTCTTAAGAGATTTAATTGCTGTAATGATCTCATCCTGGCTGGGTGTTTCAATGCCAATTTCTAACTCCTCTGTTGGTTCTGGTATGTCTGCTACTACCGTTGGAGTGGTCTGTTAGCAATTCTTTAAAATGCTCTGTCCATCGTATTTCTTGTTCCTTTTCCGTTGTCAATAGTATTCCATTCTTATCCTTTATAAGAGTATTTGATCTTCTATAATGTTTCCCTTATTAGCTTTGTAATTTTGTACCTGTTCCTGATCACACTTTTTTGCTGCTTCTTCTGCCTGTACTGCAGGTCTTCAACATACATTCTTTTGTCGGCTCTCACAGTCCGTTTGATTTCTTTACTTGCGCTTTTGTACTGTTCTTGGTATCTTGCTTTCAGTCTTTCGGACTTTGCTTCTAACAATTTCTTTTTTTAATATTCTTCGGCTGTCTATTATTTTCCATGTTGTTGGTGTTATCCATTCTTTTCTTTTCTTTGTGCGTTACCCTAGACATGTTTCACTGCTCTTGCTATATATAGATGCTATGTTGTCCCATGTTCTATCTATGTTGTCAGTTTCATCCATAGTTTCATTACTTTCTAGGGCTTGGAATCTGTTCTTTATCTGCATTATAAACTTATCCCTTACTTCCGTGTCTTTTAGTCTATCCCCATCGAACCTCTTTTGGAAGTTTTTCTGTTGTCCTGTTTTCTTAGTTTAAGTTTGACATAAGCTGTGACTAGGTGGTGGTCACTATCAACATCTGCACCTCTCTTGACTACAACATCTAGCAGCGAGCGTCTCCAGGTCCATTGATCATTATATGGTCTATTTGGTTATTATCTCTCCATTAGAATACCATGTTAATTTGTGGATATCTAAATGTTGAAATAGGGTTCCTCCTATACGAGATTGTTCATGCTGCAGAAGTTTACTAAACGTTCCCCATTTCGTTCATCATACCACATCCATATTTTCCCATAGTTCTATAACTATGAGTGTTGTCTTGTCCGACCTTCGCATTTAGATCTCCCATAACAATGATAACATCATGGGATGGTGACTTGTCTAATTCTGCTTGTAGGTTTTCGTAGTAGAGTCTTTCTTTGTATCTTCGCTATCATTAGTTGGCGCATAGCATTGTAGGATTGTGATGTTTGTATGCTTCCTTTAGTCTGATCTTAATCAAGCGGCTGCTGATAGGTTTCCATTCTAACAGACACTTTCCACGCCCTTTCTTAGGATTACTGCTACTCCTTCCTGGTGTAGGTCATCGTCTCGTCCAGAAAAAGGACTGTTTCACCTGTTGCAGTGGTACTTCTTCCATTTCCTGTCCATCTGCTCTCCTAACCCTAGGATATGTAGATTATATCTTCTCATTTCTGCTGTTATTTGTGATAGTTTTCCGGTTTCATACATTGTTCTTACATTCAGCATCAATTCTGGTCTTGGTTTTGGCATTCAGGACTTCCGTCCTCATGAGTAGCTTCCTTTCGGCTTTCACCACTTCCCGTCATGTGAGTCAATGACTCTGGTAGCCTTCATGCCCCTGATAGGTTGTATGTTTGTTGTTGTTTCCCTAACTTTAATTTTTTTTTAAAGGATGGATCGTTAGTCCAAGCCCAACCCCAACCTGGAGGACCAGGAGACCATGCTTCGTCTGTCCCTCTTCAGTGACCTTTCCCGGGTGGTAACCCTTCCGGGAACATAAGTTCCCATCGTCATAGCTCACTGTATCATTGGAGCACAAGCCTCCCCACCACTACAAGTAATGGCCTCATGGGAGGAGGCCATAATCTTCTACATATTTAGGACACATGCATCGATTTCATCCAAACCTCATTAGTCCTCTTACAACATGCGTGGCAGATAGCAGTGGTTCTATTCTTTACACCCCAAATTTGGGCCCAGGGAACCACTCGGGCGCCCATTTTTTTATTGTTTTGGGCAGAGGATCTCTTTAATGAGACAATGGCTATGGTCACTGCCAGGAAGGAAAGCAATGGCAGACTACCTTCAATACAATGCCTGAAAACCTAACAATAATATGGAATATAACATAATAGAAACAAGATCTGTTGGTGAGGCCCACAGGCTAGGAGGATCTTATAAACACACCCAGGAAGAGTTCGAGGTGGATAAGGATACTAACATCAATGTTCAATCTATCTAGTAAATTAATTAAGAAGTAACAAACCTCCATAGAATGGGTCTCAGGGACATGGCCCTGCACAAAGGTGCACCAAAGCAGCCCTGCAAGACTGCCCAGTGTGAGAATGGAAATCAGGCCAACAGAAACAACATTAAAACAAATTATGGGAGAACCGGTGAAGACCTCAAGCGCATTACCCTTTTTTATGATATATACCAGAGTGGTCGCATAGCAGAAGAAGAAGAATAAGGAAGTTTTTGGGGGACTGCCTAGAGTGGTTGACAGTAGCTCGGCCTGCTAGCTGTGAGACGCCTCATAGCTCGGGTTCGAACTACTGTCCGCATTTGTTCAGTCCCCTGGTCTTACTCAGGACGATAACGTGAGTACCTCTGAAGTCGGAGAAAATCTGCCTGCTTGGCGAGGAATACTAATTACAGGGACATTGAGCACACGGCTGCCAGTGTAAAGTAATTTACAATGTGCCCTTTGCCATTGTAACAAATTGGAAAAACGGATTTTACGCAAAAATCAGTTTCAGAGATGAAACTTCGTCTGAGGGTTTAAAACAGACGAAAAAGAAGTTTTAATTACATTGTAAAAACAAATCTGGATGCCTAAGGGCGCAGTCATTTGTGTGCTTAACAAGCGTGTACTGAGAACACATAACTAGGATCAGTATGCATACCCTTTGACGTCTGTTGGGAGAATGGCTCCTATGGGTCTGCCAGAGTGCTGTTACATCCTCTCAGTTGCTGAATTAAGTAAGCAAACTTAACAAAATAAAGAACTAGTAAACAAATCTCCAAATGTTCAGGTCTAACAACTGTTTCAGTTAGAAATATATTCATTGCACTCCCGGGCATGCCCATATGTGCACCGATCTCCTTGCAATGAGAGTTGTGAATCACGAAATCCTGATTTTTCGCTATGAGTCATTAAATTATAATTTCTATCTTCTTCAAACGCTCCATATCCATCACTGTGTGATTGATATGTGATCTGAGCCTAAGAGCAATTGTACGTTCTGCCAGTTATGCGCCTACAAGTAGACCAGCAGTTCTGCCAGTTATGCGCCTACAAGTAGACCAGCACATTCGATTTCTGCAATGCTTTTTATTTATTAGGGTAGCTTCCTACGTCCTACAACAGTAGCCTCTTACTACATGCCTTGTAGGTTGCAGTGGTACTATTCTTTGCTTCCTGCAGGCCCTGGCACCACACGGGCGGAATTCTAATTTTAAAAGTCACATAGTCACGATTTTGTTATTTCAGGAGTTGCAAATAACTATAGTGTGTACAGGTTCATAGTCCTGATTTTATAAGTCATTTGTCACATAATCATCTTTGTATAAGTCACATCATCCTGATTTTGCAGGTCATTAGTCACATCATCCTGATTTTGCAGGTTATTAGTCACATCATCCTGATTTTGCAGGTCATTAGTCACATCATCCTGATTTTGCAGGTCATTAGTCACATCATCCTGATTTTGCAGGTCATTAATCACATCATCCAGATTTTGCAGGTCATAAGTCATGTAGCCTAACTGTTAATTCATGAACCACATATGCTGTATGTTACAGCAAGCTGTGACTTTAAATAATTTTTATTGGCTGAAATCGGATGTTTATGTGTCTAAATGTAAGAAGTCTATGCGTTTAGGGCCTAACAAACCAACATACACGCGTTCTTGGCAAAGATCAAACATATCAAGTGATTAAAATTGGTTGTAAAGAACGAACGCAAAGAAGAAGAAATAATTTTATAATTTAACTTGTGTGTTGCTGTTCATCTACGTTTCTGCTTGCTCTTGTCCTACGGAACATATCTCCGAATTTCTTGATAGTATCTTCAATCCCATAGTCACCACTACCTACATTCTTGAAAGATACAGACCAACCTTGTCTGTTTTTCGTCTATTGAGTTGTTTGCCTGGCGGGCTTGCTCTCTTCCTCCTGGATGTGTGCTCATTGTACACCTCCATACCTCATTCCGACGGACTTCAAGCTCTCCAGTTCTTTCTCGACAGGAGAACTAACCCACTTGTCTCCACCTCAGCTCTCCTTCGTCTTGCAGAACTAGTTCTAACTCTCAACTCCTTTCAGTTCAATGACCAGTTCTTTGAGCAGATCAGTGGGTCGCCATGGGACTAAATGGGACCCAGTTATGCTTGTCTATTCATGGGTCATCTTGAGCACCTAGTATGGAATTCCTATGATGGCCCTCTTCCGTCTGTGTATCATAGATACATTGATGATTGTATTGGCATTACCGATATGCCTGAAGCCGATTTGTCACGCTTCATTCTTCTTCTTTTGTCGTCACACTGATACCGGGTTGTTGCCCAGTGTCGTGGTTTTCTGTTTTGTCTTGCGCTGTTCTGGTGGCTTGTGTGATTGTTATCTTTGCTCTTTCACAGGACGCTGCCACGCCATCTAACCATCTTTTCCGTGGTCTTCCTCTTGCCTTCTTTTCCCCATGTTCTTTGTAGAAGACTTATACTTAGTTGATGGATTCTTTTTAAGTC